>OMNO01078752.1:0-14343 GCA_900303215.1 Trachyrincus scabrus | reverse complement strand
CGCGAGACTAACCGGAAACCAACTGTTCAGATGGAAGACTTTTTGCCTGGCAGCCGGTTGCCGTGCGGAATGGTCGCCCCCGACGGCACGCCCCTGCGCGTCATCTCCATCAAACCATCCACCATGTGGTTCGGAGAGCGGAGCAGGAAGAGCAGCGTGGTCGTCAAGTAAGACATCACAAGTCACACACGCTCTCTCTCTCTCTCTCTCTCGTTACGACCACTCCCACCTCAGCTTCCGAGAGGCTAGTGCGTTCATAAATGACAATAACACGACTCAGAACTAAACTCAGACACACACTGATGGAGATGGAGTTGGCAACTGGTCTTTCCACGCTGGCCTTCATATCACAGCTGCCACCTGCTCAGGAATTCAACTTAACAACACAACCAATTGCCAATGAACCAAGTAACTCTCACAGGAATAAACGACAGGTAAACCAACAGGACAGAGGGATTAACTAAAGTTGTTACAAAACAAACACACATACGACCATTGGTCGTAACACAGGAAGATGTATAGCACTGATTTACTAGCATGCACAAATAGACACATCAAATATATGTTTTTTACAGTATTTATTTCTTGGGTTTCCACTGCAGCCAACGGGTTTTGTTCAAATGTACTACTCAAATGCACAGTAACATTTTAGGAAATCCAACATTTTGACATGTAATATTTTAGGAAATCCAACATTTTGACATGACCTGTTCTGTTGTTTTCCAGAACGGGAGTCAGCTCATACAGAGCTTGTTTCAGCTTCCACTCGTCTTACTCTGAGGTACGACAACCATGTCAACATGTATCACATTCTGCCATGGACATTGTACAGGATGTAAAGATGCTACGTTCAGAGCAGTTGTCTTTGGCCATTAACCGTTGTGACTTTACATTATCAATGATATGTATGATGCACTTATAAAATATATGGTCATATTTGAAGGTGACATCATATTTGATGCCTTTATTGCTTTACTCAGGATTATTCCCAGCACTATCCCACATCATTAGAGATGGTGACTGAGCAGGTACAAGCCAGGTCATTTGTTCATATGAGCTAGCCTGTACTACAGTACTGTCACTTTAAGACCAAGGGATGACATATCAGTCAATATATCATGTATTACTCCATTCTAGTGTAGTGTAAATACTAGTCCCTCCATTATGCAGCTCAAGGACTTCGTGACGTACCTCCAGCCAGTCAATATCTACCCTAGTGTGATCCCCATCGGACGTACCCTGGTAGAGGTCATGGAGCTGTGAGTCCAGCTGTTTTCTATTACAAAATGTTTAACATTTACATTAGCGGACATTCAGATCAGTGAATTTGATACTTTTTGTCTGTCGCTTATTGAAACCAGGTTGAAACCGCTGTGCAGGAACCAGGCAGCGCACGCAGCGTTCGTATACAGACCCCTAGGAGAGCTCAAACGCACCCGGGCAGAGAGACCTGCATACGGTGAGACTCACTCACCACACTAAACCAAACGCACCTATGGTCACAAATGAAGTTGTGGGTTATTATTTCGATTGTGTAGATTCGGACAGCGGTGACGGGCTGTTTGAGGGTCCAAATTTAGCACCAACGAGGAAGAAGACGGCGCTGAACCAGGAAGAGAAAGATCACGGTGAGCGACTTTTATTTTAACTACTACTATGAGGCTAATTTATTATTTTATTCATCTATTCTTTCATTTATTTTATACAGTCAATGCTCCTCTAGGTTTTATGTTTTAAATGTCGGCCTGAACCATTCGACTTGGTGACTTGGTTCTTAATGACTGTGTCTGTTACTCACGTCTATTCCAGTGAAAGAGGTGAGCCCTTTGAGGGACGTCCTGGAACCGTTTCCTCTGAACGACCACGCCGCCGCCACCTCCCTCGCCGCGCTCCACTACATAGACTGCACCGAGTCCAACGACGAGGAGGACGGCGAGGAGGAAGAAGAAGAGACGGGGGACGAGGGAGGGATGGCGACCAGTTCCGACGTTAAAGCAGAGGCCCGAGGGCAGGTGAAGGGCGAAGAAGTCGAAGGCGAACGACAGGAAACGGGAGCCGCGGAGGGAACGGGTAGAACCGGGGGTACGGACGGAGTAGTGGAACCTCAGCGTCCGAAGTGGGCCGACTTTTTCACCGCCGACGCGTTGCCCGACAGCCAGAGCAGCCTCAACAGCCTCTCGCAGTCCTGCTGCTCCGCCCTGAGCACCTCCCCCTCCAGGATGACCGGCTCGCAAACCCCTGAGCTCTTCAGCGACGCCGGGAGCGCCGACGAAGCCTTCGATGGCGAAGGAAGAGGAGCAGCGAGTCCCCCGGCGCGCCCCAAGTCACCGTCCAATCCCATCAGCCTCAGCCAGGGGCCGTCATTGCCCGACACCTTGATCCTCCTACCCAAGCGGCAGCAGCAGGAGGAGGGCGGAGCAGAAGTGCCTTCATCGACCAGCGGCGGGCCTTGGAGGGAGAGAGGAGACGGCCGGAGCCTCCAGACGGGGGAGCAGGAGGACCTGCCGGACTCGCAGACATCGTCGGACTTTGACATTCCGTGCACACCGGAGTCCCAAGCGCCCAAACAGGAAGAGCTCTCACGGCTGTACAGGACATTGGCCTCCGGGGAGGAAGTGGCCGTCTTCAGGAAAGGAAGTCAGGGTTCCATGTGATGTGTGGCGTTTATTTGGAAATGTTTAACTTTCACTTTTTTCACTTTGCAACGGTGCCGTCGTGGCGGGAACCCACGTCTCCTGACAGCAAGTTCAGAAAGTGAAAGTCCTGGTATTAGACGGTATTAGACCTCAATATGAAACCTCCATGTTGTATAGTGTGTGGTTGTGACAGAAACGAGAAGCACACACACCTACGCAGAATGACGTGGGAAGGATCCACCGAGGACCAAAGTGTCTTATCATGTTCATGTTATACTTATTTAGACTCATACATTCACAGTTGTTGAATAACCCATGATTATAGAGGGTGTATCAATGTTTTATTACAGATGCTATGCACCCATATGCAGCACTTTATTACACGGTACATTCCGGCCACATTTTGAGTCCGTTAACAGCGGCAATACACTGGTCCTTATGTGGAGTAATCGACCTGCACTGCCGTTGATCTCTGGACCAACTCGACGGCAAATGCCGGGTAACATACTGCTGCATCTCCAAATAGAGCTGCATCTCTAAATGGATGCCTTTAATCTAGGGTGTTGGCACCCCAGATTAAAGACTTTTGTTTAGTTTTTGTACTTGTACTTACATTGTTGTGTGAGTGTGTGAGAGAGAGAGAGTAAAGAAAGGTAAACTTTTGTTGGATTAAAGGATAGCCTTGTCTGTTCTTGGTGTTTGAATGGTTTTTGATTCAGCTATTTTCCCGACGTTTGTTCCTACAATCCGGGCTTTGAAATGTTCTCATTCTTTCTGACAGAAAAAGTTTAATTGTAGCCCTTGTTGCGCAACGGTAGTGCGTCTGACTCCCGATCAGAAGGGTGCGTGTTCAGATCACATCATGGTCAGATCGTATCTGTTCAATCCTCCAAACCAGGTCAACATAATCTCACTGGTTTTCATGGAACACTGCTTTCTCCTGTAATCCCTGTCTCACTATTGGCAACAGCTGATTATTATGCTTCAGACCTTGTGGCGCAACGGTAGCGCGTCTGACTCCAGATCAGAAGGTTGCGTGTTCAAATCACATCGAGGTCAGCTCAATTCAGATGTCCAATCCAGGATTTGACACTTTCTGACAGAAAGGTGCTGTTTTTCCTGTAATCCACCTCTCTCTATGATGGTTGATTTGCGGTCTAGAGAGCCATGCTTCCAGACCTTGTGGCGCAACGGTAGCGTGTCTGACTCCAGATCAGAAGGTTGCGTGTTCAAATCACGTCAAGGTCAGCTCAATTCAGATGTCCAATCCAGGATTCGACACTTTCTGACAGAAAGGTGCTGTTTTTCCTGTAATCCACCTCTCTCTATGATGGTTGATTTGAGGTCTAGAGAGGTATGTTTTCAGACTTTGTGGCGCAACGGTAGCGTGTCTGACTCCAGATCAGAAGGTTGCGTGTTCAAATCACATCAAGGTCAGCTCAATTCAGATGTCCAATCCAGGATTCGACACTTTCTGACAGAAAGGTGCTGTTTTTCCTGTAATCCACCTCTCTCTATGATGGTTGATTTGAGGTCTAGAGAGGTATGTTTTCAGACTTTGTGGCGCAACGGTAGCGCGTCTGACTCCAGATCAGAAGGTTGGGTGTTCAAATCACATCGAGGTCAGCTCAATTCAGATGTCCAATCCAGGATTCGACACTTTCTGACAGAAAGGTGCTGTTTTTCCTGTAATCCACCTCTCTCTATGATGGTTGATTTGAGGTCTAGAGAGGTATGTTTTCAGACTTTGTGGCGCAACGGTAGCGCGTCTGACTCCAGATCAGAAGGTTGCGTGTTCAAATCACGTCAAGGTCACATCATTTCAGATGTCCAATCCACGATTCAACCCTTTCTGACAGAAAGGTGTGGTTTTTTCCCTGTAATCCACCCCTCTCTATGATGGTTGATTTGCGGTCTAGAGAACCGTGCTTCCAGACCTTGTGGCGCAACGGTAGCGTGTCTGACTCCAGATCAGAAGGTTGCGTGTTCAAATCACGTCAAGGTCAGCTCAATTCAGATGTCCAATCCAGGATTCAACACTTTCTGACAGGAAGGTGCTGTTTTTCCTGTAATCCACCTCTCTCTATGATGGTTGATTTGCGGTCTAGCGAGCCATTCTTCCAGACCTTGTGGCGCAACGGTAGCGTGTCTGACTCCAGATCAGAAGGTTGCGTGTTCAAATCACGTCAAGGTCATATCATTTCAGATGTCCAATCCAAGATTCAACACTTTCTGATAGGAAGGTGCTTTTTCCTGTAATCCACCTCTCTCTATGATGAAGGTTGCAGTGTTTTCTCCCGTTAGACCCGTCTCACTATCGGCAATAGATGATTGTTGGAGATGAACCGTAATATCAAACCCTAATCTAAAACGCAACCCTAATAGGAAATCTTAACCCTGCTATCAAACCTAGAACCAAGACAAATTCTAATAGGAAACCCAAACCCTAGAACAAAAAACACGAAGTGTCTGACTCCAGATCAGAAGGTTGCGTGTTCAAATCACGTCAAGGTCAGCTCAATCCTAATGTCCAATCCAGGATTCAACACTTTCTGACAGAAAGGTGCTTTTTTCCTGTAATCCACCCTCTCTCTATGATGGTTGATTTGAGGTCTAGAGAGGTATGTTTTCAGACTTTGTGGCGCAACGGTAGCGCGTCTGACTCCAGATCAGAAGGTTGCGTGTTCAAATCACGTCAAGGTCAGCTCAATTTAGATGTCCAATCCAGGATTCAACACTTTCTGACAGAAAGGTGCTTTTTCCTGTAATCCATTCTCTCTCTATGATGGTTGATTTGCGGTCTAGAGAGGCATGCTTCCAGACCTTGTGGCGCAACGGTAGCGCGTCTGACTCCAGATCAGAAGGTTGCGTGTTCAAATCACGTCAAGGTCATATCATTTCAGATGTCCAATCCAAGATTCAACCCTTTCTGACAGAGAGGTGCTGTTTTTCCTGTAATCCACCTCTCTCTATGATGGTTGATTTGAGGTTGATTTTGATCCAAGTTTGAATTCCAAGATTTTGATCCAATTTCCAAGAATTTGATCCCAATTCCAAGATTTTGATTCCATTTCCAAGATTTTGATCCCAATTCCCAAACCCTAGAACCAAAAACCAAACCCTAAAACCAACTGCTAATAGGAAACCCTAACCCTAATATCAAACCATGAAACCCAACCCTAATATTAAACCCTAACCCTAATATCAATCCCTAAAACGAAGTCCTAACCCCAAAATCTAACCTATAATATTAAACTCTGACAGAACAGTGTTTCTTCCTGTAATCCACGTCTCACTATGGTGGTTGATTTGAGGTCTAGATAAGCATAATTGCCGACCATAATTGGCTCAGGAGAGGAGGAGCAAGGGTGGAGGAATAGGGGGAGTGGAGGGCTGTGGACCTCCACAGAGAACCAGGAACACCGCTGTACCCCCACCACCTGATGCTGCTGCTGACCGGTGACCCCCACACCATCAACTGCCCCGAACACCAAGTCTCATTCACACTCATGTGTCCTTCAACATATTGCCACACATTTCTAAATGGATGTTGAGTATTTTTGAAGTGAATGTTGGCACTGCACAGTTTACACATTCCCACAACTTAAAAAAGGTAAAGTAAAGCGAAACACTATCACTATTAAACAAAAGAAAAAAAGGCAAAGAAAGAAAGATCAGACCTTGAGAATATTAGACTGTATTTTTCATATATATATGTACAGATTCTCCATTAAACCACCTCAGATTACACACCTCAACACACAAGAACAGGTTCATAGAGACCACATAACACACATATACAACAGCGGTTTGAAGTCTACAAACAATCCGCTATATCTTGTAGAAGAATATGCTTTTTTGTTTTCTGCTTTGGGGTCCTACTAGCACATGTATTGAACACTGCAACGAAATATCAACATATAGCACTTCAAAGATTTAACGATACAGCAGCCAGCCAATGGCAATTGCTCCACCAATCAGTGGAGAGGCTGCTCTACAGACACACTAAAAGTTAACCGTGTAGAGGTGGCCGTGACGAAACCCTTCGGTAACTAGGACAATTACGTCATCAATGTGGTGCATTTTGTCTCCGTTACCGACTTGTGAAAAATACAATGTGGAAATCTCAAAAAACTAAATTAGCGGCATCATCGATTACAGAAATCAATCGTATCTTAATATCACAGAATGTATGAAGATTCGATCATGTCTAAGCCGGGGAACAGGGGAATGCCACCTGAACCAGGGAAAACTGCAAAGTATTCCGTCCCAAGTCCTTTAGGAATATTGCACACCACTCTTTTAAGGCCTTTCAGTTGTTAAAACGTAAAAAATATTAAGGGCCGACCATTTTTCAATAACTATATATTTTCACAATATATCAGCAGTATAGATTCCCATTAAGGTTAAAAGTGCTCAACTCAGTATGTATGCTACTTTTGCGTCATACACGGAAACGGTTGCGAAAAATGATTTAGAAAAAAACTAATTCTGCCATCATGTGCAAATGAAAACATTGGTCACAATTGGTGTCACAATGAGAAAGATTATAATAAAAATGATATTTCAATATTTTCAGTAACATGCAACAAAACCAATATTCACTGTGATGAGAGAAGATTCTGAGATGTATTGTAAGGGTAAAAAAATCGAATTATCGTGCAATGACAACAAGACCGGGCTTAATAATTAAATTTTAACTACTTTCCTAAATGACACTGAATACTCTAGGAAATAGTACTGATTTAAGATTAACCTTTATCATTGCTTCACACAATAATTGGATTGAATGGAATGATTTAAATTATATAGTCACCTCAAGAAAATAATCTCAACGATACTAAGAAAACTGAAAGAAAGAAAACTGAACGTAACAATTACTAGAAACTATTTTGCGGCTTCCGTACATCAGCGAAACTGCCAGTTTGTCATCCTTCATTCGTACACTACTGTGAAACCGATATGTTTAACGCCACGACGGCAGTATCGCGACCATGATCTATCATTATTACCATACTGCATTCACATCGATAAGGTCTTTGTTACCAACTGTTACCACGTGCAATGGTCCTGTGAACCCACTACCTTTAAATAAATCGCGTCACATTAAAATACACACAAATACAGGTTCGCCGAAAGACCTGGCAGAAGTGTGAGAGGGAAGCCGGCCATGTGATATAGACCCTGCTTTCAACGTGTAGATTCAATGAGGGAAAAACAGCTGAAGGAAAGCGGGTCTCCATCAGTGGAACAGGACTGATTCATCTGAGCAGGCAGAGACCATGAAGGGTTTTGACAAATACTGACGGTATCTCCCTCACTTCCCCTTCCCTAAAACTAAAGAATCCAACAAAGAACAGCATCTCTGTATAAAGCAGCCTCTTAGGGCCGCTGTCCCACGCTAGCCAGTGCTACATCTTTGGCTCCTACCCACTGTACCCAAACATAGTGCGTTCCCTTTGTGTGTGTATAGCCAGTGGCCTGTGGTATTTCCAGTCTTGCCCCCAAGGTCTCCAAATGACGACGTACAAGAAACGTGTACAAAGAAAGATCAAAGCAATTGAACAGATAGGCCGCTGGAAAATGAGCCGTCTGTCGTTTTAGTACATAGACCCATGAGAGGATGAAGTGGTTTTCTAACCCAGAGAAATTCGGGATTGTGGATTTCATTTCGATACGTGCATCCACACAAATCGAATAGACCTCACCCTTTGACATTTGTAGAAATGATTCAAGTACAAAACCGTAGGAAAAACCCCGTCAATCATAAGAATAGGAATTACACAATCCAATTTTTTTCGTACAACCGTTGAAATAGTTGTGGAATTGGCGCAAGGTTACCAGTGGGGTGAAGTTGCAAAGTTGTTAGATGGGGTGAAAATCGCAAACAAAGTGGGATTTAAAAAATATATACAGCAACACCCTCAAATAGGATTATTCATTTTCACATTCAATCACAGCATTTTTTTACCATAAGAATTCAACGCTTCTTCTTTCTACAGTCCTTAAAACAACAAAATGGAATCCAGCATCGTCTTGTATTTCTAGCCAAATAAGTCCTTCAGATCGTTGTTAACAGAAGCGCTGTGCTTAAGAGCCGCTTGGTTGACACTCGGGGCAGTAGAGGGCTGAGAGAAGTTCTGCGGGCTGAAAAACGGGTTGGCCTGCATTCCAAACCCACTGGGCACCCCTCCCATTCCTAATGGTACGCCCTGAACTGGTGCAGTCTGATTGGCCTGGCCTGGACCAAATTGATTATGCCAAGGGGTGTTGTTGGATGTAGGGACCGCATTCGAACCCAGCTGGTGGAGAGTTGCTTTGGGCTTGTTGGTGGTGAAGAGATTGTCCAGGGCGGACATGTTGGGGGTCTTGTTCGTCTGCCCGAGGGCTCCTTGATTTTGGGTGAGCGTGCTGAAGTTCGGGGTGCTGCTGGTGGTGGCCATGCCCCCATAGAGACCGGGGCCCGGGGAGCACATGCCCATGCCCATTCCCATACCCATGCCCGCTGCCGGGAAGCCCATGGCTGGGTTGAAGCCGTTGGACACCGGGGCGCCCATGGAGCCCATCATGGGGCTGGGGAAGGCCGACATGGTGGTGCCCTGGACGGGGGCCGGCCGCGGCGTGTTGGCCAGGGACAGGCTGTTAAGCGAAGTCTTGTTTTGGAGGAGACTGCTGGTCAGATCCTTAGCCTGCAACAAAAAATAAACAGAGGGAGGAGGGGATTCAAGACCTCAGCGATTAACCAAGCGTGACTTTGTCAAGCGTGACATGGTGCCTTTGTGTCCGGCCGCGTTACCTGTGTGGAGGGGGCCGCTGGTTTGATGGCCTGCGGGGCCAAGGGTTGCTGGTTCCTTAGTTTAGACGCCTGCTCTTGCTCCTTGGCCAAACGCTGCTTCTCTTCCAGAGTCAGCGACACCTAAGGTAGGGGTGGACGCATGGAGGGGAGATCATCGGAAACATGGAGCGGCAGAAAGACGGACGGGGCTTGTACATTGCGACGTCACATCGCAATGACCGCCTCCATTTTGGAAGCAAGGGGTATTGGAATGTTAGTTATTATGGTAGTAGTCATGGTTTTTTGGTCATTGTTTAATAATAAATCGTGAAATTATTTGTCATTACGGAAAGACATTGTTGTGTTTGAAACTGCCACAGCGTTTCTCATGTGAGACGTGGCGAAGCAAAGTTTTCATTAGCCTAGGTTACGGTATATTTACGTTGATTCAGGATTTTACACTACTAACAACTCCCTTGAGTCCTCTCAAAATGGCAGAGTATCACCAACAAGAAATCCCATGATGCATTCTGATGTACAAGCCCTATACTCACTCTACTGGGCTGTGCTGCTGGCGTAGAGGAGCCATTCTCTTTCCCATTCACCCCACTGCTGCCAAAGATATTGTCGATCTGAAGAGCAGAGGAGAAAAGATGAACACCCGTCAAACGGATAAAAATACAAGGAGGCGCGACTCCTTCTCTTCTGATTCACTCTTTCGGTTGCCATGGAAGCGACTGTTCACCTGGTGGCTAGAGCCGGGTGTGCTCTCTCTCTCCTCCGTTTGGTTGCCCATGGTCGATATCGCCATGCTCCTAATGGGAGAGACGGTGAACAGTGAACACCCGGGAATTCAACTGGTTGTATCAGAGACATGAAAAAGGAGCCTTGTGTTGATGATTGGCTCCTTTCAGGTTGAAACCCATTAGCTCAATTTATACGAGTGCCATTACAGCGAACGTTGATTCGGACTCATACACAGTTATACATTCCCCACATAACATTTGGTGCATTAGCATCAATTAAAGCAGAACCAAACTACTTGTACATTTTGCATTAGATGACTATCTCTACAGGTTAAAACACACGCTATGCTATTGCATAACCTGTTATTGGCTGATATGGTTACCCGGTCACCTGCTGAAGTGTTGATGTGACACACCTGTCCTCTGCTTATTGAAACTGAATTGAAGGGGCGTTTACAGGGAAGCTGGCCGCCCCACAATGAAAAGGCGGGGTTAGGGAGTTTGGTTCTCCTTTAAATAACGGTTTTCTACGATCCACCATCCAGTCAGAGAGCTGGATAGGCGGGTGGCTACAGCAGAGTTGTGGCCAGCAGGGCAGACAGTCACCTCTGCTGCTCCTGCATGATGCTGAGCTGCTCCAGCTTGGACTTATGCTCCGCCTCCATCCGACTCAGCATCTCCCGGATCACCACCATGAAGGAGTTGAACTGGAAGAAGAAGAAGAAGAAGAAGAAGAAGAAGAAGAAAGACCAGCGTAAGTCAATGGGAAGAAGAGGTAAATATGGAGTTTGATTTCACTCTGAAGTATTGTAGTGTGTAGTCAGAATTTTTGTCGTGTAGTCAGAATTTACGCAACTGAAAAAACATTCGTAGTTGTATTTCAGATTTGTGAACTTGTGAGTTGGCGTTTGTAGTTGCAGAAAAGACTTGTACATTTGTGAATGGGTTTGCAAATGTGAACAATTACAAATTACAATTACAATTACAAATGTTTTTTCAGTTACAAAAATTTTGACTACACTTACAATATTTTACAGTGCAATTGAACTCCACAGGGAAAGATGAGATGATATAAGATAAGAACAATATAGGGAAGGGAAGTTCAGGTAAGGCTGGTGTACCTGGTTAAGGTTGAGGTTGTTGTCTATGCTGAGGGAGACGAGGTGTGGCAGGCACTTGCTGGCTAGATGCTCTTTGGGGATGCCCAGCTTCTTGTGGGAGAAGGTGCACTTATAGATACCTACCAGGGATCAGGGAGGTCAAAGGTCAATGACAACAACTTGAAAAAAGTATCCATTATACTAGGTGTGCCGTGAAATGGTGTGGGATTTATTACATAATATTCTGGTTGGAAAAGTCGTGTTCCTCAGCCCCCAAAGGGTTGGGGACCACTGGGTTAGAGAATTAGATATAATTATGGATTATGAATAGAAACGGTTACCATTTTTGATCCAATATGGCCACTAGGTGAATAAGGCCTATTCTGTGGCAGCTACCGTTTTGATCCAAAATGGCCGCTAGGTGAATAACATAAGGCCTACATAATGGCTGGTTGTGTCCGTTGGGCCTACCGAGGACACCCATGAGCACGGCTGGCTCTTTGGAGGGGATCTGCTGCAGGAAGGGCAGGATCTCGTCGATGACGTACCACTTGTCCAGGTACTCCAGGATCTTCCCCAGGCACACTAGGGAGTTCACCCGCACCTGGCAACATGAACACACACACACGCACAGACACACAGATACACAGACAGACACACAAAAATCAATACAGCATAGTACCACGACATTTTGCATGGCAATATTGCATCGATTTTTTTTAATCAATTGCTTTTTCAGTCCACTAGATGGTGCAGAGTTATTTTGGATGGTCAGTCTGTCTGCTTGGCAATCCCATTTGATGAACAGACTGAAAACTTCATCGTATTAGATAAAACAGATGTTGACAAAGTTTTCCTTTGTGGACATAATTTGCAGTTGAAAAAAGGTAATATATATCGCAATACTAAGCATATTGCAAAATGTTTAAAAATTGCAATAATATCGTATCGTGGGGCCTCTGGACGGACGGACGGACGGACAGACGTTGATGAATAACTGACTGCTAGCGAGGAGGTCTGTAGGCAGGCTGATTTGATGCGGGGGATGAGGGAGTTCTTCATGGAGGGGTAGTCGATCAGGTTGGCGAACGTCGGGATGATGTTCAGACACAGCTCCTGGTACGGCACGGAGAAAAACACAAGACGAGCACATGAAAACTGGAAGCCCTTTACAGAAACCAGGCACTGTCAGCGGTCCTATTCCACATTCATAGAAATTTCGGAATTAATTAGTCATTTATATTGAAATATATATTTTCCTGTGATAATTAAATACTGTCACATCCTGACACACTATTTTGTGTTAGTAACTCACAATACACAGGCTTTACATGTAATGTACCTCAGATTGACAGATATTAATAGAGATATTGATCAGCTAAATTTAAGACAACACAATAACAGATATAATACAGACACACAAGAAAACTCACACCCAACCAGAGTTGTCAACAGAAAATACTAAAATCTGATCGTAAACATACATAAAATGAATAATGTTTTTTTTTTTTTTACATAAATATAAATGCATACATACTGTGTGTGTGTGTGTGTGTGTGTGTGTGTGTGTGTGTGCGTCTACCTGGATCTGCACAGAGGGGGCCTCCAGGGCTCGGTACACCATCGGTAGCACGCTGCTCTTGATGTCCTCCGGTGGCGTCTTGGTCAGCAGCAGGTCCATCTTCTGGAGGAATATCAGCAGGATCTACCAACACGCCCCAGGTCAGGGTGGAGGGCAGAGCGTTAGAAACGTGTAGAGGGGGTCGGGGAAAATGTTTTAGAAAATAAGGATTTTGTATGCCATGCTTTTAGTGAGGTAGTGAGTGACACGTAAAAGGAGGACCAGCGTTACATTGATTTAACACGTCAAGGCTCCCGTTGGTTGTTCGTGTTTTTTATTTTATTCATTGAAAAAAAACAGCTTGTAGTCAAAACAATCTTCCTTCCGCCAACAGACGACGTAGCAAAGTGATGCAAAATGTGTCATTGGTGGCGCCTATTATAAACTAAATCTGATTGTATTGGAAAGCAGCACAAAATTATTTAAAAACTCTTTCCCACCAACGGGAGCCTCAATGTGTTAAAATCGGTGGACTGCACCTTTAGAAAAGGACATTTCTTTCTCTACACATCACATGAAAAAAGGACATTAAAAGCCGTTAGTAGATGCTGTTGTATCATACTCTGGGCCAGGTAACACTCACCATATTGCTAGCCTGAGGAGGCGTAAGAAGAAAAATAAAAACAGAGAAAAAGAGAGATGATTCAATCCTTGTCTAAGCTCACAACGTTTTAGAGACCGTGTCGGTCTGCTACGGTTACATCACACTGAAATCAAACTCACACAGAGGGATCATGCAAAACTAATGTCTAAAGTCATTCCATGCAAAATCAAGAACTGCAACCTAAAAAAATAAAAGGTTATTATTTGAAAACGCTTGTTGAAGAATGATTACTTTACTTTAGAGCCACTTCTTACAAACCCATGCTTAAAGGTGCCGTAGGTAAGATTCAAGGGCTATTATTTGGGTGTAATTTGTTCGAAATGGCCTAGCCATCCGTCAGCTATTAGTGAGTGGAGTGTTTCGAGTTGACTGCGCCTGCCTCTGTATGAGCCAATTTAGAGCTCTCCTTACAACTCTGGAATCTTACCTACAGCACCTTTAACGAGGACAATGAAATATAAATCAACACCGAATGTGTGGCTGCCTTCGAGCACCACTGGCAGGGCAGCCTCAGGCCTTCCACCCGGGCCGAACACAGCAGACGACCGGATACTGCTGCCTGAACAACCGCCCGCCTGCCACACGGCCTTCGGCGAAATAAGATCCACGCAACGCTCAGACATGCATACGGCACTACGTCTTTTGTTCTACTCTGTGTGTGTGTGTGTGTGTGTGTGTCTACCTGGATGGGCTCCTGTTGCTTGAAGACGGGCGTGAGGTCGGGCAGGATGAGGCGGACATACTCCTCCTTGGTGCACTCCTCGGCGATGAGCAGCACGTTGGGCAACACGAAGGGCACCATGTCGGGGTTGACGAACTCGCCAGTCAGCACGGGGAGGATCCGGTAGACCACCACTCTCT
>OMNO01078740.1:0-17545 GCA_900303215.1 Trachyrincus scabrus | reverse complement strand
CACACATTCTGTACTTAAGTAGAAGTACAGATACTTGTGTAAAAAAATACTTTGATAAAAGTAGAAGTACTGATTCAACTTTTTACTCAAGTAAAAGTAAAAAAGTACAGGCTCTGAAAAGTACTCACAGTAAAAAGTAATTTTTAAATCGGCTGTTTTTGTGGAAAGCTAACGGAACCTCATGTCATATTAATATAATATAAATATCATATAATAATAATAATATAAGGGAATAGGAACTTTATTTCAACTTCTATTACTGCCATTCTGAATGTATTCAGCGTGAACAACAACAAAAACAAAGTAGACAGAAAGAACAAGCTCTATTTGCTGTCGCCTACATTGTAGATGGGTGACCTCGCCTCTACATAGGCCTAAACAAATCACACAAAATGATTAGAGTAAAAGCAGCATGAATTACAAACTCAACAAGGTCAGTTATACCATCAAATGTATTGCAATGCAAATAGACATTAGTAAGTGGACTGCAAGCATGAATTACAAACTCAACAAGGTCAGTTATACCATAAAATGTATTGCAATGCAAATAGACATTAGTAAGTGGACTGCAAGCATAAATGTATACTCAACTGAACCCCCAGTTTACCAGTTCTACAGTAAAACTAACACGGTCCAGAGGGACAAAACCTTACAGGTTTAAGATAAAGGGTTACTTAATACTGATGAGATTATGAGCAGAATATACATTTTCATATAAAATGTTTCTAAACTATGGAACACACTACATGTAGATATCAGGGAAGCCAGCTCGCTAAATATTTTTAAAACAAAGCCAAAAACTTATCTCTTCACTTTAGCCTTTAACTCAAGACACTTTGCTTTGCACTATTGCCCTTCTTTTAAAATGTTGTATTTTACTTGATTTCTGCACTCTTACTGTTTTTATGAATTTTATTTGTTGACTTTGTTTTTATTCTATTTTATTCTTCCATTTTATGTATTCTACTCTCGCTTTTTGGTTTTATTTTCCATCTTATGTCACTGTGGAGTGTGTGTTGTTGGTGGCTGGTTTAAGCAGCCTCACCTGGTCGGGGTCAGACTGATTAGACTCTGGGACTGGGTGAGGCTGCACACCTGTGGGGCATTGTTCCAATCAAGGCCCACAGGTTAAACCAGGCACCAGCAAACACACTCGAGAGGAGCGGTAGCATGTACCATCTGCGCTGTTTGTTTAAACCACCACAAACTGACAAGAAGCCGGTTCAATCATCTGCCTGTGTCCTGCTGTTGTGGCAGGGGGAAACTGCCACAGTCACATTAATATTTTTAATGTTTTTATTCTTTTTCATGTAAAGCACTGAAGTGCATGTACGTAATTTCTTTGTTGTTAAGCACTTTGCGCTGCATTTCTTGTATGAAAGGTGCTATACAAATAAAGTTTATTATTATTATTATTATTATTAAAGAACTCCCCATAAAGCCTGAATGTTAGTTTGTGTGCTACACACAACAGCACTGGCAAAATGTGGCAATATCCCCACCACCCAAATATCTTTAACAGAAAGACAACAATGTGGAAAACATAATCCTGAGGCCCCTTCAAAAACAGGGGAGTAACTTCTTTTAAGGCATATATTACAGGACTACCAAAACCTCTTGTTGAGCAGAAGCTGGTTCTCAAAGTTGTTTGCATCGAGGCGTGCCCTTTTGGGTGTAAAAATCAGTCCTGCAGTGCTAAAGAGCCTCTCACAGGCAGCTGAGGCAGGTAGCGGTGTGTTGAGCTTCAACGACAAAATTGCACACTGCTGGGAAAGATTTCAAGACAGCCATGGTATCAGCTGGGCAGGTCAGGTAGGACTCCAGCTGCTTGGCGTTTTCTTGAGCATTGCCCTGCTTGATGGGGGAAAAGAATTCCTCTGAAGATTGGGAAGTGTCACCTGGTTGCACCACAGGTTGCTCCTTCAGATGGCTCCTGGTATAGTCAAGGCCTATGGAATACAAAACCAAAGAAGGATTTCATCATTTCCCCCCATAAACATCACCTTTGTAATACCTAGATAAAAAAATTTGATCATGGAATTAGATTACAATGTTTTAATGCTAAGATGTTTTGTAAAATGATTTTTGATACACAAAACATGAAGATTAGCATAGGCTTCTAATTTTGAATGTGAATGTGAATGTGACTTTTACTTGCTATCGCTTGAAAAACAATTGCTCAGTATGTCATGGACACAAAATTTCCGCCATTATCTTCAATAAATGTAAAGCATAAAGCAAACGGTGCAAGTACTAGCATTACTTCTTCTCCCAGTCATGGTCATGACTTCTTCTCCCAGTCATGGACATGACTTCTTCTCCCAGTCATGGACATGACTTCTTCTCCCATTTATTGACATGTCTTCTTCTCCCAGTCATGGACATGATGCCTTCAGCCCTTTCTCCCTCCATTTAGTTTGAAATCAGTCTTCATGCGCGCAATGATGCAAAAACAAAAATAATCGATAATTCACCTCAAATGCATTAAAACGAAAGTAACGAGCCTGTTTTCAAAATGTAAGAAGTAGAAAGTACAGATATTTGTGTTCAAATGTAGGGAGTAAAAGTAAAAAGTCGTCAGAAAAATAAATACTTAAGTAAAGTACAGATACCTGAAAAAGTATTTGTACTTCGTTACTTCCCACCTCTGGAGTACTGTCGAATGATGTCATCACAATCTTCTTCCTTCACCCGATGACTATGTACAGGTACAAGCCTTCTTCAATGTTGCTGTACACTGCACCTTTCCATTTGTGCCTAGATTTGTGCCTAGGGTCCAAGAAAGAAAGATGCGAGCCCAGAGAGTACTTCAAGGGAGATTTCTCCAACTTATAAAAAATTTATATTTTAAATACAAATAAATATTGTTGCTAGAGCAGCAACAGCATTGTTTACAACAGCAAAGTCACTATATAGAGACTGCGGACTGAGTGGATTAATACCGCATTCAAAACAACTCAAGTTTCAACTCAGGATTTCCGACTTGCGACATCATTGCGTTCACGCTGTAATTTAACTCAGGAGGGGGAAACATGGATGTCTGAAGGAAGTTCGGGAAAAACTAAAAAAGATAAAAGCCATGGTGAATTGATTTACAACCTTCAGATACTCCTGTAACCTTAACCCTTAAGCGATCTGTAAGTCACATTTAGTATTATTATTATTATTATTATTATTATTATTATAGATATCACATCAGGAAACCACAGACCTGAGCCACAGTTAGGGGAAATTCTCAGGTACCATTTAGACAGCACATTTAGCAAATCCACATTCTCAGTTTGCAACATCCACAGGACTGGAACAATTTGCCAGTTACTATCCATAACTGCAGCACACAGTGCTCCTTCTCCAGAAAGATCACGGCTCACTAACAATCAACAATACACTCACTAATTCACATACAGTCACCATTGTATGTATCCCTTCGTGGTGCAGGTACTGTTTGTCCATAAATGTTACATATATGATGTCATTTTATTTGATATCATGTATTTGTATGTATGATCTTGTCTCCCTGCCCAGGGACTGCAGATGTAAACAAGACACAAATCTGTACAGACATCACATCAGGACATTATTAGTCAACTAAAGTGTATAAAGCGATGGGAAAAGGCTGAGACATCACTGAGTTAATGGGCTTACAGAATTGACCAGTACATTACACCTGGAGAGAATCAGGTATGTCTTGAGAGATAAAGTAAAGCAGTTTGAAAGTTTGAAAATCTGGCTCCCTTTCATTTCCTGTCTTGAAAGAGACTTATCGTAATGATCGAATACCTGTCCTCAACTAGGTGGCACTCACAGGGAGGGTTATGGGGAGTGCCTCACACACCTGAGCTGTTTGGTCTGTTTTAATCGAACCCTGGAGCGTTTCCCCCAGTAGTAGCCTACGGTTCTGGTGTGAGCGCTCATTCGAACTGTGGTGCTCTTGGTCTCGGTCCGGTTCCAAGTGAACTCTGGTCACTTGGTTCTGGTTCACTTAGGTGTGAACGTGATCCGACTCAACTGTAAAGCAAATTAAAAAAAATGCATTGGGGGTAGAATGTACATTTTTGCTGCAAACTGGAAATAATAAACATATTCAGCCAGGTATACGTGAAATAATAAACGTATTCAGCCAGGAATACGTGAAATAATAAATGTATTCAGCCGGGAATACATGAAATAATAAACATATTCAGCCAGGAATACGTGAAATAATAAATGTATTCAGCCGGGAATACGTGAAATAATAAACATATTCAGCCAGGTATACGTGAAATATTAAACGTATTCAGCCAGGAATACGTGAAATAGTAAATGTATTCAGCCAGGTATACGTGAACTTTTCCTCACGGTCAGACGTGGTGCAATCAGGAGGTGAAAGCACTCATCGAAATATGGTCGGGCGACTATATAGGCCTAAAGCAACTGCTAGTGGTCTCAAAAACACTGGCGTTTTTAAATTATTCAGTGACCGAATGGTGGAAATGGGGTTATTTTTAATTTGTAGAAACACCAAAGCAACAAGGAAGCGTTCTGTCCAATCGACGAGCAACCCGTTACCTCGCCAGGCAGCTGGATTAGCAAGACCACATTCTAGCGAGAAGCCATCTTGCCAGGCTTCAAGTTATCCGCTTGTGGCCGAACAGCAATGATTCGGACCAATCAGCGTCCTATGAGGAACTACTGGCAGACACGGCCGTGGTTTAGGTTTGGCGACAGCGAGAAGCGACATTGGAAAACAACAATGGCGGCTCCTAAAGAGGTTAGCGTAGACGCTGCTATAGTGTCTGTTTTATCTGAACTGGAGGGTATTTCTTCATTGAAAGAAGAGCAAAGAACGGCACTGAAGGCTTTTCTCGATGGAAAATATGTTTTCGCTCTACTACGTCATATGGTTCTTTGACCTGAAGTTAGCCTGTGATAGGCAGTGATAGATCACCTGCCAAGTACTTCTTGGAACGTGCCCAGCCTTTTCCCAAACACTCTCAAAGAATGGCCTTCCACATCCCAGATGGTTCTGTGTAACAAACAATCAGGCGCCTCCAGTCATCGTTTGGTTAGCTTGACAAAGTCCAGTGTGAACGCTAACCGAACCAAATGAAAATGCAGCAAAGTATCAACTTCTCCCCTGAATCTGACGATTTAGTCTAGCGAACTATAGGTGTGAAAACGCCCTATATGTCTGAGGTTACAGGCGTATTTATTTTCTTTTTCGTTATACATATAACGCACATATAACACACTTTGACCCTGTGTGTGTGCCACCTGGGGGTACCGGAAGCTCAAAACAAGAGTCAATAGCAACAGCAGAATAAGCTGTTCGGCATTAGCAGAGAAGATTTGTCAAATTTTACAAGAGCGCAACCCACATACTCAGCCGTGCTGCTCATCCCACAAATGCATGTTCCTTACAAATGGGGCACCATTTAAAAGGGAAATAAACCGGCTTTCCAACGGTATAAGATTTATTGCCAAGAAGCATTGGTACAACAGAGAAATAATCTACCAAACACAAATTTCCGAACTTTTTGTTTGGTGTTTATTATACTTCAATTGTATTTGTTTTATGTGCTTGTGTACACTTATTTGAATTAATTCTGTGAAATGCTTATTGATGTTGTGTTCACATATTTGAAAAAAAACCAAAACAGAAGTGTTGAAGTCTTTAAGATCTGAATGGAAATTATGCTTCTTGATAAAAATATTAAACATAATGTATAAAGCACAAATATTATACAACCACTCAAGTTATTGGGATATTTGACTAAGGATTAGAGTTACTATAGGGGTACTAACTGTGTTGGCAAAACCATCACAAAATTACAACATGGCAGGTTGTGGTTTTAATGGACGTCTCCTGTGTTTAGACTGACATCCGGTGGTTCAGTTGTGTAACTGCATCTACCACTCCAGCTTCTAAGATCATTTGTTGTGGTGTAATAATGTAAGTTATGTAATGATGCAGTTGTGTTATCATAACCATCAATCGTCTCTCTCTCACTTTATATATGGCAACATATATAGCACTGTTTCATGGATAAATATAACTTATAGCTGGTATGTAGTGTCATCATCAATTACGCCGTGACTTTATTTAAATAACCCAGCAAAGTACTCTCTACTATTAAAACTAAGCCCGTTAATGAAAGACTCACTGTTGGCAAGCCGTAAAGGTGTAACATTATTTCTATTAGTTTAACAAAACTATATGGAGACATGGAGGCTAGCTTGCTATAACGAACCATTATACCGTGTAGCTACAGATGCTTAATGTACTCCTTGATAACCCTTAATAACAATGTTTGAACACAAATCAGGAAACTAAATAACTAAAAGACCCATCTTTAAGAAGCGAAAAGTAGTTTAGTGACGGCAATACTGAGCATTCCCGAGAGGCAGATATAAGCTCGCCGACCTTTGTCCAGAGTTTGGTATGTTATATTTGTCGACCTGTGGACTATGTGGATAGCATCATGCCGTCTCATTGCTGTAAAGTCTGAGTAAAGTCTGACAACGGTAGCTTTGTAACAGCAATACTAAACATCACCATAAACCTATTTGAAAACTTCCGTGCTGCATGTAGGCGATACAAGCATTGCTACTTTATTCATTGAATGAGATGCTGAAAGTGCACGAGTAAACTCTAACAATTAGTGATTTAGTAAAGGTAATACTGCATTTATAAACATAGCTGTAACACTATTATATGGCCGTCACACAATGAGAGACTCTGAACACACTGTTGCACATTTGTCTGCTGCCGCTTCCGCGATAAGATTTCCTCTTCTGTGTATTCTGGCTCAAATAAATATCAGTCACCACTCAGTAAGACTTGGCTGAAGTTAGTCCTCATTTGATCCTAGATTGGTAGCTCTTGTAGCTCTTCAGGCTAACAACAACAAGGCAACTGAATCTCACGGAGCCAAACTCCAAGCAGGGTGATTTTGCCGGGAGGGGGGAGGGGCACTGAGAAAACTTGTAGTTTTTTGAAAAAACGAAAGTCCCGGAAAATAGCCATTTCCCGGGACATTCCGGGAATTAAAATAGCCGTATTTTGATCCACAGAACGCATTTATCAGCAGTTTTTTCATTTGTAGGCTTTTGTTAGGCAACTGGGAGACTGTCTCCGTGGCCTCGTCCAGTAGAATGATCTGAGGGAGGACAGGGGCAGTTACTATTATCATTATTATTATTATTATTATTATTATTATGATGTGCTTCATATAGTGAACGAGGGAAGGAACAGGCAACAGATATGATGCTGGCTCCATCGCCAGATTCAAACAACAGAAGTCTGAACAACTAAGGGCTGAGTTAAGGCCAATGTGGTACACGCACCTCATTGTGTACCTGAGTTGTAGTTGTAGTTGTAGTAAAATAATTAATGAATTAACGATCAAACCTGCCACACAATATTGTTTATTCAGAGTTTGTGATCTGACTTTAAATGTACATTGAATAGTTGGGTGGACACGCTGAGTATGAGCGTCTCTGTTTATATCATTGGGATGATATAAACTAGGTCATACAGAGCTGTAATGTCATTGGGTGCGCTTTGAAAGATTTCGCAACATGTTTTTTCACATGGATGTATTGCTTTTTCAACATACTGTCAATGGAGCAGACTCATTTCCAGATTTGCTGCGTCGGTTCATTTGTTGTTAGAAGCGCTATACTGCCCCCTGGTGGCCACGTTAAGGTGGACGTGTGAATGCAGGCAGCTCTGCAGAGATCTGTGTTGAGTCTCCGAGTTCTGACCTTCACCAACGTGGGGGACGCAGACACTTAAATAATTAATGGCAGTGCAAAACGTTTTCCAACGGATCATGGGAAGTCTTGCTTCCGTGGATTGTCTCCACCTGTGTTAATTAGTTACTCGTGTTCACCTGCGTGTTCCCCTTTTCGTTTGCCTGTTGCCGGATTGTCTGTTGTGTTCATTGATCTGTTGTTTCTGGTCTTTTTGTTGATCATGAGTTTTGTCTGCATTTGGGTCAGTTAAAAAATCTTTCAAATCACAGCTCTATTAGGGCTGCCCGGTCCTCAAAACTGAGTTGACATGCGGAGAACATTAATGAAAAAACAATGTTTTGTTTAATACAAGTCAGAGTTTAGCATTAGAGTATTTCAGCCTTAATGTGCAACATACTAGAAACATTTTAAAAAGTCTGCTTAACTCTTCAAACTTTCCTACCTTTTCCAACATGGTGTTATGGGATGCTGATGCAGTACCACCATGAAAACCATCACCAAACCAAAAACCAGCTGGTAGAAGCCCATATCTGGATTCAAGGAGACGTTGCCTTGGTCTTCCTCTGTCACATTAGCCGTCTGGGTCAAAAAACAGGAAACACAGATCAGAACCAGGACGGACCGGGCCCTCCTCCATGGCCCAGTAAAACCACACACACACACACACACACACACACAGCGCTCTCTACCATAGAAGGAACATAATCAGCATCACAAACTAGTTTTATAAGCAGTGTGAAATGAATCAAACCACCATGAATGAATCAGGCCACCATCTTTGAGTCCTTTGTACCAACACACCATGGAGTCGAGACGTAACACTCACATGTGTCATTAGTCATTAAGTCACGACCCAAAAAAAACCCCCATGTATTTACCAATATTGCATTAATCAACGATGCCTTCATGTACTTCACGAACAAAAAGCTGCAACAATTGGGGCTGAACTGAATGAAATAGTAAGCCATTGAAACATGAATTATCAGTGAAACTGTGGAGTGTGTGTGGTTGGTGGCTGGTTTAAGCAGCCTCACCTGGTCTGAGTGAGACTGATTAGACTCTGGGGCTGCTGGGTGAGGCTGCACACCTGTGGGGCATTGGCCAATCAGGCCCACAGGTTAAACCAGCCACCAGCAAACACACTCAGGAGGAGCGCTAGCATGTCAGCACGTACCACCTGCGTTGCGTGTTCAAACAATCGCAAACTTATAAATAATACAATAAACCGGTTAAACATCTACCTGTGTCCTACTTCTGGAGAAGCCCTGGAAAGCTGTTGTAGATGGCATGTGGCAGGGAAAACTGCCACAGAAATATTGGTTAATTCATGGGCTTCTTTCTAAAGATTAAGGTTTGGCATCTTCTCTGTGACCCACTCCCTCGCGATCCACAATTGTGTGTCTGTCTGAAACAAACCAAATATATGAAATGTCTCTTAAACAAATGAATCGATCAAATAGGCTAATATAGAACTGTTGTGTCGGACACACATCGCCATACGCGCAGAATAGAGTCCTCAATTGCTTGATTCGTTATTATTCGTTCGTGAATATGATTATAATACCACTGTCGTGCTTAATTGCATTTGTGAAACATACACATTTACGTTTACAATGTAGCCTATTATTGATAGGCCTACCGTTACGTTAAGTATTAAAAGTGTCATACCGTTGTGTCCTGGATGTAGCCGGTGGTGCTGGTCTGCTGGTCCAAAATGAACTTTCAAAACGTTGTCTTTTTACCTGCCAGAGCGTACAAATCTATCGGCCACGCAGTTGTTTTAATACAACTATTAAATGGCAACTATTAAAATGGCAACTTAGTGGTTTGTTTGAGTCTTCAGTAGTTTACATTCTAAACAAATATTTAAAGACTGAAATGAGGCTACAGCTAAAGGCCCAAGAGTTGTGGATGAGGAGGCGGTTTGAATACACCAGACAAAGGCATTCCGTACCATATTTTGATGGGAATCTCTTCAGCCTTGCTACTTTGTTTCCACGCAGGACATGTGCTGCCGTGCAGACAGCTGAGGGGCCCTCACCAAGACAAAGGGACAGAGCTTGTAAACGCATTTGTGAAGTGATCACACTCACCACCAGGTGGAAGCCTTACACCAATGTAGAAGAAAAATCACTAATACAAAAATAAATCAATAAATGTTCTCCTGAGCCCATCACAAAATGAAAGGATATAGGATAATATATGACTGGTCGCGGGACATGTGTGAGTTGTGTATCGAAGAAGGCGTGAAATACTAATAGATTCACATGTGATTATTAGATTATTGAGTGCAAAGATGGCAGAAGGGACGAGCTTTTGCTAAAACGGGCCCCTCTGCATCAGAGGGCCCCGAGGGGAGGAGGGCGAGGTGCTGGTGGAGTGGGTGCTCTGGGTCAGAGGAGATTATGTTTGCCTTACGGGTCACAATCGAGGCGTTGCGGTCTGTTACACAGATGTTACCTGTTGTTACCAAAATAAAATGCTCGTGGATTGCCCTCCTTGGTTATTATTAATTATACCACAGATCATGCTGGTTCAATGGCAACATACATTACAAAATAAATCTAATTCAGCTAACTCAAATACTGGAGTGTTATTTTTGATTTATTAATTACCAATTATTAATAATACATCACATATGTATTCTTTATTTATTTTTAAGAAGAAATGAGTAAGAAGTCTTGCTGACATTGGGAAGCTGTTGGTTTGTGACATTGATGATATTTAAAGTAAGATACTTACTTACAGTACATTTTGTCCAATGAGTTATTTTAATCAGTTCTTCAATGCTTGTCGTCTTAATATGATAGGCCTGTATGTAGATTATTCGAGCCAACAGCTAAAGCAGTATAAATAGCGTCTTAGATAATAACTGGCCAGGCCATCAGGGGAATGTTGCAGTATCCCTCACCATGGCAACCGCATCATCTATAGGCCTACTGGCCCATTGTACATAATAACAGCCTTTCTCCTCCCCTGTTAATTGGCACCCTCATTCATAACATCTCTACTAGACTGTGCCAATGTGATATTTAAAAAATATCCCATCATTAAATATAGAACACCGAGTATTATTAGCCCTTGTGATGTCTGTGCGATTTTTTTTATGTAACCTTCTGTCTCTAGTTCACTTTGCTGCCGTCAGCCTGTAAACAGCACAGAGCACACAACTTTCAACTTATTATCACACGGCCTTAATATTCCATCATTTGACAAGTCAACTACGTTTCGTGTGTCCCAGGACTATTCAGCTCAGAGGGAGGGGCGCAACATCAATGACTATGAATTATTGATTGATTATGATTATTGCGAGGGACAATTCATTCGGTCCTCCCTTATAGGGACATGTTCATTCAGTCATCCCTCATTACTGCTGGGGACATTCCGAACATCCCTATATCCAAAACACATCGATTGCAATGAACTATGCGCTGCAAACAGTGAACTGCAAACCTCATTCTGGGGCAGGGCGGCCGGCGCCCCCCGTCAACACCCCTTCAAGGATGATGGGTGACAGGAATCTAGCAAACAAGGAAACACTCAGAAAGTGCACAGGGTTGGGCAGGACCATGACAAGGGCTGTGTTCCAGTTGGCTCACTTACACACCTGTATAGTGCACTATTCGGGACGTCACCATTGTGTAGTGCTGTCGGAGTTTACAACCACTCATTTGAGTTTACAAATTGGTTAATACCCATTAAGTAGTGCACTATATAGTAGTGATGGACAACTGATGTGCATTTCATCTCCGCACTATATCCCATGATGCATAGTCGTTTTTTCATTGTCGTCGGAGGCTACTCTATGGTGTTAACTATATGCGGATTAGGGAATGAGGCACAAGTGAGCCAATTAGAACACGGCAAAGATCAGTAGTTTATAGGTACTAATAGACCTTATTCACTGACTATGTTCTAGACAGTAAGTTCTGTACAACACACACACACACACACACACGTCTGCCTGTCTGAGTCCAGAGAGCAGCCATATCGTGCACTTACTGGGGTGTTTTCTGAAGCGCTCACACAGAGATGGATAATAGGATCCATCTTGTGCAGTATGGGACAGGGCCCTGGAGTACAACCTCCTCAAGTCCCTGTAATATAAATAGTCCTTTTACTCCGTTTGTCAATGTCACCTTGTTGAAGAATCGACTTCAGAATGGGGTTTCCATGAAAGGTCTTAGAAACATTTTCTTATTTTTGGGATGAAAACAAAGGATAGCCGGTTATGGTAATTTGCCCTTTAGAATGTTTGTTGTAAAAAGAAAAAACGTTGTTGGTAGGGTCAAGGGGAGGGCCTACTAATGAGATTTTAGTAGCCCCTTTAAGGACCCACCTTGACTGACACAGGAAGGTAGTACCGGTACATACAGATACATACTACATGTAAATCAGTCGACGACCTTCGTCATGATATACTGTTCAGTAATGAATAGTATTGTGAGGCATAACTATGGGTCAGATATGCTCTATAGCATATTTGATTTGCTATCATATGACGTAAAAGTGTTTTTGTAAAAGTATTTTTTTTATTGCTGCAAATATTTAGTCTTATTTGGTATTTGAATGAAAAGAAAATCGCTTCTGCTGTCAAATAACATTTGAAATAGTTCAAAAGAAAGTGTTGAAAAGCCAAGAATAAAACGGAACTACACATGCCTTTTGTTTTTAAATCATTTTAATCATTTATTTAAAAAAATTAAAATAAAGTGCCTTTTATGTACAATATAATAAAAACAACAGTCACAATATCAATGTATGATACAAAAAATACAGCTCACAACATGTTTCCTGTACACAACTGACTCGATAAAAAAAGAAAAAGAAAAGGCAGACACGCACGCACGCACGCGCACACACACACGCACACAAACAGACACAGACACACACAGTTTTTCATGCAGACTTACACGACCACGTTAATGTAATAGTTCTTCAGTCAACTAAGCTTATGGGGTTCAGGACGCTATGCTGAGCTGGCGTGGATGCAGGGCCCGTGGATGCAGGGCCCTGTGGATGCAGGGCCCCGTGGATGCAGGGCCCCCGTGGATGAAAACATCAGCAGCATACACAGAATTATTGAGTATTTCTATTGTGTCGCGTATCAAGACTTTTACAAGAACCTCTGACAAAACATGAAGCTACCCAATGCCTAGTGGGGGACTTTGGGCAGGGGGGGGCGTGTAATATAGAATATCCTAGAAGACTGACTGTTGAAATGTGTCGTATATTCGAGTTGGTTACATTCACGTACAGTACAGGAAGGTGTATTACCTTGCAGCCACTGAAAAAGCTTAACTTTATACTGGAAATATTTGATCTGTCATTGTATATTATTACTCTCTGCTTCTTCGAATAAAAGCATGTGTCGCAAATAAATATGCACATCTGTAAAAACAAACAATAGTTTATATTTTGTCCTAAAATTAACGCACAAGGCCAGATGCGATGGTAATATATTGAATCTTGAATCTTTATAAATACAACACATTGTTCATGTGACCAACGGGCCTGATAAGGATCAGTCTGGGTTATGTTCAGGGTCTGTTTGTGGTTCTTCCACATGGCGTGGACCCATGTTAAGATGTCTCAGTGGTGGTGGCTAGATGGTCATTTAGGATTTTCAAGGCCAAAAAATGATCCAAGATCTGAATTTCAATTTTGTTTTTAGTTTTGTATTATTTTATGTAATATTTTGTATTCATATGTTTGCCAATATTTGGACAAATGGTCTATATTTGATTTGTATTTGTCTGTTTGGGAAACAATGGCCTGAATCAACCACTATATCAGAGCCATAAAATGTCAACTTTTATATTGTGACCGTTAAAAAACATCTAAATATGCCATCCAGGTTCTTCCACTGCCGTCACTGTTCGCCCGAGTGCTGGTCTGGGTGTACAAGAGTTATGAGACCAACGCTGGGGTCAACGATACCAAATCATATCCGATACACGACATCTCACTGCCACGTCGACAAGCTCGACGTGAGACGCCCGTGTTGAGATTGTGGGGGGAATTTAAGTTGGGGTTAGGCAATGAAGAAGACAAAATCAGCAGTGTGCACGTTCTAGACTTACTACCTCTATAATACATCTTGCACAAGGTCCCTTGAAAACACACAATAGTAACTACAGTTATATACACAAACAAAATTAAGATAAAAAAACCAAATAAAAACACTGACCGACGACGCAGTATGCCTGTTGTGCAATTACTTTGTCGAACTTGCAGAAGACGTTTAGCTTGGCGTCTTATCTTCAAGGGTGTGACACGCGGTGACTGTCTGTGATGCTTGGGGTACACGCGGTGGGCTTACTGGACTAATACAGTGAACGGGCGACACGTTCCACACCACGGACACGGCCGGGCCGTCAGCGGTGACCGTGGAAACGCTGGCGACTTTAGAATTACACTTGAAATACAATCTCCTACATCTTTGGAAAAATAAAAAGTTGAAGTCTAAACAACGAGTCTGAGCGGTGGATTGGAATATTATTTTTTAAATGGTGGCAATGGTCCCTGTCATATTATTTATTCTCTTTAATAAAAACAAAAACAAAACCTCTTCTCTTAATCAGTCAAAAACACTTTTTCCCCCCCCTTCTTCTCTCAGTAGTCATGCCTTGCAGAACGTTTTACCTGCCTGGCTGATCTTTCTTGTTTTCATGTTTATTGAAATGTGCAACCTGAACGTTTTTTGACACCCCGGTCACTTGTGCTTTCACCACGGCCGGTCACTACCAGGCTGGCAGCAGCAGCTTCTACCACGGATGAGGCGTTCACTACTCTGAGCTAAGGTACGTAGGAACATGTCCTGGGCTTCCACATTGCTACATATTGTAGCAATGTGTGGCTTGTTTTGCTAAAAGAAAAAAAGGGGAAACACTAAGACAAAGTATTTAGTTTAAAGGGGAGTTCTTCATTTTTTATACCATGTCCTTTGGGTCTCGGTGTGGAACGCTATACCCTCCTAAATAGCTAACCGACTAACTAACTCGTTAACTCACTCGTTAACTTAACTAGCTGACTGTCTTCACCCACTATCACAGGGGCAATGAGGGAAACGTAGAGAATAAGTCCTCCAAGACGTCTAGTTACTACACTAGCAGTGGGGTGCGAGAGCCATCCCTGTTGAGTTGATCTTCATAACGCGGGCAGATGTTTCTGTGGAACCCACGTGTGCTCCAGCACCATGTGCTTCTCGTGTGATCAGTGCTAACATAAGGCATACGATGGACAGGGCTTGTGATAATGGCACTATTGCATTTGGATTACACAATCAAGACTTTTGGCACGTGGTGCATGATTATTTTGGTGACGAGTGAGCATCGCTTTCTCTTCTTGGCTTGACTCAGACCGTTGAAATGTCTCCCCATCTGTTAAGTAGCGCCTCACTAGTGTCCGCCATTAGAACAATTCTACGCATTTCCAATTCTGCCCGAAAGGAGTGGGTTTCTGTCAGACTTAACTTGCATATCAATAATCATATTGCCTGCTTTGATCAATACATGGCTAGATCAATACTTGGCTGAAGACCAGAGCCTCTTCCTCCAATATCTCCGTAGGTCACCGTATTTGTTTAATTACTAATCAAGTCATTTGTGGTATCTATTGCAGACTTGGACTCCTCTCAACCGTCTTCGTTGGTTTAACAGTGGCAATTCTAGTCTTCTGAGTGGTCATTCTTTCGATTCTTTCCATCCTTACAGGACAAACCAGTCCATCGCCGTGTGAGCAGACAGTTCTTCAGTGAACGAGTAGAACCAATGCTCTCCTGACCTCCAGTTGTCATCGCCGCGTGGTCATCGTGTGTTAAGTGAACGACCCTCTCCCAGATCTCAACTCCTGGGGAAACATCTGCATGGACATCCTGAACCCGTGCGGATCAGCCCCCCGGGTCAGGGTGTCTGGGGTATATTTTTGTATGCATGTATGTATATTTTGTGTGTGCCATGGCTGATTCATCCTGGCAGAAACCAGGTCACTGCAACAGTCTCCTCTGCTCCAAGCCAGCAGGACTGAACCGCTAACTTGGGGAACGGAAACAATGAAAGAATATGACCTCCGTGGTGATCACGAAACAAAGATGACACACACACACACACACACACGCACAAATAAGAATGAGATGTGATGTGAGTCGGGAGGGTGTCGGGCTCTGTCCTCTGCACGCCTGCTGGCTGCTGCCTGTTCCCCTGACGGAGATACAGCACCCGGCTCCCGGGGCTCTGAGCGGCTCCGCCCTCACACGATGGAGTCTTTGATCTCCGAGCCCAGCCGCACCCGGGGGCGCGGGCGGGTGGGAGAGTACTCCACGTGGCTCTCCTTCACGTCGAGGGGCCGCCGGTCCGAGGCCTCCGAGAAGCTCTTGCTGTTGTCGGGGGAGGACTCGTGCGTGGGCGTGCTGCAGATGTAGTTGTCGTTGAGCGTCTGGTAGCCCTTGTGGTCCGAGGTGGACGCGGGCACGGTGCTCCCGTTCAGCGGCAGGCTCTCCGCCGGCTTGCCCGCGATGATGCGCGGCTTCTTCTGCTGCATGTTGGGGCACTCGCCCTGCTTCAGCATGGACTTCATGCGGTCGCGGTTCCTGTACACCACCAACAGGGAGAAGACCAGCAGGGAGGAGGCCAGCAGGGCGCACACCACGATCAGCTCGTTCCAGTAGGTCTTGGCGTGGAGCTGCGTGGAGCGCGACTCCCCCGGCAGGATGATGGTCTCCTCCCGCTCCACGTGCGGCGTGCGCGAGTGGCCCACCGGCGTGGTGCTCTCCTGCCGGGGCTCCGCCCTCACGCAGTAATTGGCCAGCAGCTGGCGGAAGCCCTCCTCCTCGGACCAACACTCGTAGGTCTCCGTCCGGTCGGGCTGGGCCACCACCACGAGGTGGCCCTCGGGCGTGGCGTAGAGGAACTCCCTGGCGCCCGCGCTGTAGTGCCACCTGCGGGTTGCCAGGTTGGAGCGCAGCTTGCAGGGCAGCACCCTGAACGTGTTCATGGGGATGGTAACCAGCTGGCAGGCGGAGACCCCTGGAGGTAATACACAGTTATCGAATGAATAAACAATACAAATATGACAGAATATACTTCAATTACATATATTGGTGACGTTGTGGCGCCTGGACATAATTCATAGTCATCAAATGAATACGCAATTTAAAAAATATCATTAAAATGAACCAAATATCAAAATCAATGAAATATGTTATCCTCCACTATAATGGCCGGTAATGAATACAAAAAAGAATAATGTTGTGTTTAAAAGAGGCTGTTTTATCGTTAATTATCTTTATAGAATGACAGTAACAGTTGTAATCGTTTCTCAGTGGTCAGTTGCGTGTTTTTTTTGTTTTTTTGGCAATACTTTTTGAAGTTTGGATGAAAACAATAAGAATCGAAATCAACATTGAAAAATCCTAATTAATTACACGAATCGAAATCAAACCAAGGAAATACAAAATGGCGCCACTAGTGGCGGCTAACTCACGGCCGGCCGGCGGTCTGTGGGCGGAGCGCGGTGTGTGAGTCGTCTTGTTGCAGATGGCCGAGGTGTCCGCCTCCTCCACGTCCTGCTGCCAGTGGCTGCGGCGAGAAAAACAAACCACGAGGGTTAACTCAACAGCCGCGGTAATGAGAGGAACGTTCCAGAACATACGACCGCCACGGAAGCCTTTCATTCAAAACGCACAGTACAGCCAGCGTGGAGATAAGAGGTCCTCACGCTTTGTTTCAATGATACCGATGGAAGCAGATGACAGTACACAGAGCGCGTGGGTGTTTGTGTATTGTGCGTTTTGGGTTGAAAGTGCACA
>OMNO01078732.1:0-11200 GCA_900303215.1 Trachyrincus scabrus | reverse complement strand
ATCACCTCTATTAACATATACACATACGCGCACACATGCACAGACACACACACACACACACACACACACACACACACACACACACACTTTCCATTGGAGTTGGAGATGTTTGTAGGGTTTTTGTTTCATGGAGGGAACCGGGACTCTCGGCTGGCCCCAGGCGCTGTAAGAAAGACATATAGCTGATGATGTCAGACTCTGAGGAACCAGATCTACCTCTCTCTCTCGCTCTCTCTCTCTCTCTCTCTCTCTCTCTCGCTCAGCTAGAGAGAGGTGGTCACAGATGGGTGTGTCGCTGGTGGTTCCACAGCTAGTGGTCGTTGGTGGTTCCACAGCTAGTGGTCGTTGGTGGTTCCACAGCTAGTGGTCGTCGTTGGTGGTTCCACAGCTAGTGGTCGTTGGTGGTTCCACAGCTAGTGGTCGTCGTTGGTGGTTCCACAGCTAGTGGTCGTTGAAGGTTCCCAGCCTCACTTTCGTTTTTAGACCATTAAGTTGATGACAACGATTATGATAATATTATCAATTATTTATTATTAGATGTCTACATGGAGTCAGTGCAGGACTTTTTAAATAGGGATGTGCATTCCCGTATCTTGTTTCTGCTTTGAGATGAGTTTGCCTGTTTGTGTGTATGTGGTGGCATCCAGTTTCCCTGCTAGGGATTAATAAAGTGTAGCGTATCTTATCTGATCGGACATGTGTGTGAGATTCTGGGCCAATGAGGGTGGAGATGAAGAGGGTGGCAGAAAACCCAAGTCATCAAGACTATATATGGATGACTACTGTAATCCTAATCTGGGATCCAGCAGTCCTACTATGTTATAGCAGAACTTCTGGGGGGAGACGGCACAGAGCCTGGGCAGAGTTATGGCATGTAGAGATACTCTACTGAAGGGTTAGGGTTATGCCATGTTTCCTGTTTCGTTAGAGATACTCTACTGAAGGGTTAGGGTTATGCCATGTTTCCTGTTTCGTTAGAGATACTCTACTGAAGGGTTAGGGTTAGGGTTATGCCATGTTTCCTGTTTCGTTAGAGATACTCTACTGAAGGGTTAGGGTTATGCCATGTTTCCTGTTTCGTTAGAGATGTTCTACTGAAGGGTTAGGGTTATGCCATGTTTCCTGTTTCGTTAGAGATACTCTACTGAAGGGTTAGGGTTATGCCATGTTTCCTGTTTCGTTAGAGATACTCTACTGAAGGGTTAGGGTTATGCCATGTTTCCTGTTTCGTTAGAGATGTTCTACTGAAGAAAAACTCATTCGCGAGTGGCAAGATGGAGCTTCCAGAAGAGGATTTTCATACGTGTATTTCTACATTGGCCAGTCTACACACGGTGTTGATTTGAAACCTTTACAGACACTTTGTCTAAGAACATTTGTCTAAGAAGTGTTTTAGCTCGTCTTCCCACCGGCTACGGGAAAAGTTTCACAGTGCTGGCCGAGTTTGCTGTTAGCCAATTACACGCATACAGATCCCCAGCAACAAGATTGGTCGAAACAAATATGAAGCGGAAGAAAGTGAAACGCCCCGTTAACCCAGATTTGAGCTAGTCTGCTCAATTTGATTTGTGATACGACCGTAGCCTAATGCTAATTTAGTTTCAGGTAGAAACCGTGTCATTGGGTGGAAATAGCTGCAGTTCTCTTTGAAGCAAATGGCAGCATAGTAAAGCATAAAAAAATTTGCTAAATCACTTTCATCACACTGTAGCAGTGGACCACTAAAGTGGCTTTACTGGGCTCCTCTGACCACAGGACACAGGTAGTTGATGAGTAGAACCGGTTTATTGTAAGGTTGAGCAGGTGGTACGTGCTGACATGCTAGCGCTCCTCCTGAGTGTGTGTGTGGTGGCTGGTTTAACCTGTGGGCCTGATTGGCCAATGACCCACAGGTGTGCAGCCTCACCCCCCCAGAGACTAATCAGTCTGACTCAGACCAGGTGAGGCTGCTTAAACCAGCCACCAACAACACACACTCCACACACACTTCTTAGGACTTTTATAGAAAAGCTTGTATCTTCATGGTGTGAGATTAGCATTGTTAGTTTAATAGAATATACTTTTGTATTTTCCTTATGGTTTGATATGAAGGTTGCTTGTACTGCACATTGTAGGTTGGAAGAACAGTTTCTGACAGAAGGTAAGCAACTATATTGGGACGGGCTGAACATGTCAATATATTGAATTGATTTCATTGTGTTCTCCTTCCCTAATCTTTCTTCATGAGAGCTGTCTTATTCTAACCTGATGCGCCAGATGGTTTGTTACACAGAACCATCTGGGAAGTCGTCCTTTGAAACTGTTTGGAAAAGGGCTGGCACTTGGCAGGTGATTGGATGAACCATCTGTCCATCACCGTCTATCACAGGCTAACTTCAACCAATCAGATCAACGAACCATATGACATAGTAGAGCGAAAACATCTTTTCCATCGAGAAAAGCCTTCAGTGCCGTTCTTTGGTCTTCTTTCAATGAAGAAATACTCTCCAGTTCAGATAAAACAGACGCTATAGCAGCATCTACGCTAACCTCTTTAGGAACCGCCATTGTTGTTTTCAAACGTCGCTTCTCGCTGTCGTCACACCTAAACCACGCCCCTAGCTGCCAGTGGTTCCTCATAGGACGCTGATTGGTCCAAACCACTGTTGTTTCGACCACAAGCGGATAGCTTGAAGCCTGGATGGACACGAGAATGGATCTGGTGAATCCAGCTGCCTCACAAGGCAAGTCTTATTTTCTGTCTCTCCGTAAGCCAGACCATAATCTCTTTGTCAAACCAAAAACGGAGACAATTACAGTCCACGCAGGAATATGTAGGTATGGGCAACATTTTGAAGGACCAAGAAAGCTCCCTTTTTAAAGACTTTACAAAATCAGTTGAACAGCAGAGCAGAAAAGAGGGCATAAAGGGTTATGGTCTTACAAAGATAACAGTACAGGCTTCAAATAAAAGGAATGGATTTTTACAATACACCTTTAATATCTTCCCTATAAAATCCGTCCATTAAACAGACTTGGCAGGGGGAGGTAGGCCAGTGATAAAAAAGAGACAGCATTCCTGGTTAAATGGTACTGCTGAGGCCTATAGCAAATAAAACATCTGTGCACTGCAAAATTGCTGATTATTTTTTTGCAAGTCTTCCCATTCCATAGCTATATATTATATAGAGTGTGTGGTATTTAGCTTTCACATTCTCCTTTAGTCCCCCAACAACTGCTACTGAATGCAGCTGTCCACACATGCATAGCAGATGCTGTCACTTTTAGATGCTCTTGGTGCTTGCGGTCACATGATCACCAATAAGCAACTGTTGAACATTGAAGTGGGTTTTTTTTTTCACTCTCATATACCAACCAACCGACCATCCACAATGCATGTCCTTGATTCTATGGGTTGGAATGCTTCAGTTGGCGATGTTACTAGCACGTGTCTGGGCAGTTGGTCATACTGCAACAATACATGCCAAATATAAGCATCTGTGCAATTAGGTGCATCACGGTCCAAAAGCCCAATGAACAATTTATTCAAATAAGATGACCGGGTTATCATGCGGATGCACAATAACATTTTGTTACAATTGTTGTAAAATGTGCAAAAAAAAATTTCCTTTCAATTATGTTTTGCCAGTATTAGCCTGTTAGTCTCTAACAATTTATAAATGGCAAATGTTGTTTGGATTTGAAAAAAAACCCAACTAAATGCATGCAGAGATAGGCCTAATGGAATAGTATTGTCAAAGACTCAAGGGGGTCTTTGGAAAAAGCAGCTTTTGCAATTCCAGTATTTGCCATGTGTTCTATTGCCCCTTTTTTGTAAAGAGCGGCTTCAATTCTCCGCTAACAAGAACATTTGTTTGAATAGATAGAGGACATTGTGGTAAGAAAAGCCGAATAGCTGCTGGTGCTTTATCTGCTGTGACTAAATGTTTTTCATGGTCTAATGTAAATTGCTTTGATGTTGACATAAATGCATTATTATTCAATTTACCTTGGTGGGTAAACAATGATTAACTTCGACACGTCACTCACGTCATAGTCTTTTGAAAGACAAATGTGTGCATGTAGAGAAAATAATGAAAGGAAATGAGTGAAGGTTTCTGTCAATAACTACAGTATATGTCACGTTGATGAAATGAAATGTCAGTGAAAGGAAAAGTAGGCATGTGGAAGCTGTCATTTTGAACATTCAGCAACCACTTAAAGCATGACGTAACTATATCTAAGTCATAGTACCAACCACTTAAAGCACAACGTAACTATGTCTAAGTCATACTACCACCATAACACCATTCTGTGTGTGTGTGTGTGTGTGTGTGTGTGTGTGTGTGTCACACTTCCGTTAACTTCGTGCTTAGAGAAAATAAAGAAAGAAATGAAGCCGTTTGATTTGGAAATGAAAGACAAGCGGGTCCTAACAATGTGTTGCTGGATGTAATTCTGTTTAATTAGATAGAGAACAAACGCATGCCCTTGTGCGCGGAGAAATGATTAACTGCTGGTTTTGTTTAAATATAATCCTGCCAATCACAATGTCCTGACTGCCTTGCTAATAAATATTTCATTGTTCAGCAAACACGACCTTCCCCTGAAAATTAGATGAAGGATTAAAAAAAATAATGAAATGCTCCTCGACTCATTTGCATGTCGTGTTCTGCAAAGCGTGAAAAGTGTGGATTTGCGGAACAAATTGATTACAAATTGATTCTCATTTTTCTCCCAAGTTTTCCAGAGGAAACACAAACGTGTAGAAGCAGCAAGGTTCTGTGTGAATTTGAATGCACATTACGTAGCCTACAGAAATGTCCTACAGATGTAGGCCTACGTAGCGTAGACTCAACTGCAACTCCACATTTGTGTTGACATTTTAGATAAGCTATGCCAATTAGTAGCATTCAGCACTAACATGTCTTAATGACTGGTTCTCGCGTGGGTCACGAATCGCTAGCTTCCTGTGAAAGCAACCTTTGAGTTTCCTGCCGACGTCAACACTTCCATTAAGATGGTGGCCTCAAACTTTTAGCCAATTAAATAGTGGCTGTTAGTCAACGCTAATTACTAAGATGTATAGGCAGGCTTGACAATGTGCCTGAGAGATCACTCTCTTTCACTATTTATATTAGTTAACTTTCCTTTCGAAAGCAGATTGTATTGTGAGATGGGCGTTTCTCTGTGTGTTATAGACCTAACCCTAACCCTCACGGGAAGCCTGTGTTGATACTTACGGCTTTTGGTGAAGAAGGCCTACTGGTGAAAGATAATGCGGCTAATGACACGACAAAGCCCAGATGAGTTCTTGATCTCCCTCTCCCTCGGAGACCCTTCCGGACATCAGTCATCACTTGAAAATTTTCCCTCAGAACATCGTTGATGGCATCTTGTAATTCCCGTCCCTGGCGTCAACCGAGTTCAATAGCAAGACTGAAAAATCAGCTTCAGAAGATGATAAGGCTCCTGGAACTATTGTGGTCATATGAATGGTTGGAGATTACTCATGTGATGGATGATGGTCGATATGATGCTTATGATATGATGTGTTTGTTTTGACTGTTTTGGCCATTCGTCAAGTCGAGTTGTGTGGCTATGCTAACTATAAACATAAGGCAGAGGGACAGCCGACATCAGACAACAGGCCATTAAAGGACTCTTCCTCTCTCACACACGCACGCACACATGCATACGCACATGCATACACCCACACAGACACACACGCGCGAGAATATTCAAAGATCCATACAAACACATTCTAGATGAACGTTTCCCTCCAATGCAGAATTTATTCTTCAGACTTAAAGTGCAATTTTTTTTCGTAAGTGTGAATACATCTCAGCAGTTGGAAAGCACACTATTCTAAACACAGCTAAACACAGCTAAAGTGGGTTGCGTACTTCATAATCCAACTGTTTCAATAATCAATCACACACACACACACACACACACACACACACACACACTGCAAGGCTCGGAAAAGTTGGGCAAATGCTAATCTTTTTAAAAGAGCGAGACGTTTCATACGTTGCATGTCTTCTACTTTGATATGCGTTGCTGTGCTCCCGAGTCTCTTCTTTCTCATCATCACGGCTCGGATCTCTCATCTCATCATCACGGCTCGCATCTCTCATCTCATTCAGCGCACAGCATACTTTCACGCGGGGGAATGTAAAGTACAAATATATTTTCACATTTTCAGATAAAACAGATTTTCTCTTGGTGGAGATTAAGCATGACAGGCCTCCTTGTACCAAAAAGTATGATAATTAACCACAGCGGGCTGTGGGTGATGTTTGATGTGAGACAGTGTATTTAATGCTGCTGCTGCCAGATCTCGGAAGGCTTAGTCAAGACATCAGAACTATGGCGCAGATAAAAAAGATCCAAAAATCCAGTCGCGTCTGCGGTGATCCGAGCCTGATCCTAAAGTAGATCATGTTGAGGAAGTGATCGCTCTCTCACTGGTATTGTTTTCACCACCTCCTCCTCCTCCTCCTCCACCACACACACACTCTCTCTTTCTCTCTGCTGTTCTCCACTGCACTCGTTCCCCTATCTCGCTGTCCTTGCTCCTCTCTCTCTATCTCTCTCTCCCCCCTCTTTCTCCTCTTTATCCCCTCTCTTCTCTCTCCTCTCTCTCCTCTCTCTATCTCCCTCCTCTCCACCCCTCTGTCTCCTCTCTCTCTCTCCCTCCTCTCTCTATCCCCTCTCTCTCTCTCCTCCTCTCCACCCCTCTGTCTCCTCTCTCTTCTCTCCCTCCCCTCTATATCCTCTCCCCCTCTCTCCTACCCCCCCTCTCTGTCACATCAAAAGAGGCCTTGTCTGCCTAATGGACCATTAGCTTTGCTCTGACTCGCTGTGAAAAATCTGCTGGCTTCCTCTCATCTTTTTTCTCCCCTCATATGCTCTAAAAGGAACAAAAAAGAGTCAAAAAATAATAGTTTGCCAAAGGAAAATAAAAATAGAAGCTCTCACACTTTTTCTTTGGGAGTTGAGCGTTCCCGTCAACATGTGTGTGTATGCAGGCTATTCAACAGCGTGGATCAACTGAGTCGGCTTGCAAAGGCGCCCAAATTGTCGCCAATTGGTAAATCGTAGCGTGAGATCTTTCTTCCCTGCCTTCTCTGCACCAATGATTTCACAGCGGGACACACTTCTGCTTTTCACTATGCTAACGAGTTGGCTCAATCAGCACACTGTGATTGGGCCGCTCCAAGCCAACGTTGTGGAAATTACAACTTTTAATTCAATTAAGAAAGCACAAAAGGGTTATTTATCTGCCGTGATTTTCAGGCAAACGATTCAAGATTGATTGACCCAGATATTTTTTCTTCAGATTGATTTAATATGTTTTTCTTACAAATAGGTGCAATAAACTCATAGAAATGGCTCAGCAGCATCTATACAACTTCTAGTTACGCCCACATCTCCTCTCAACCCTTCATTTAGGCCAGACAACCCAATGATTTGCATATCGTGGCAATTAAGCATGGGATTGGTTCAATTTACTTGTGACATTAAAAAAAACCTACTTATTTTGGCTTTGAAGGCATGATGTGATATGAGTCAGACGAAAAGGGACCTACTAACTAACCCTCTCTCTTAAACATTTGCAATGGCGCAATGAAAAGGCCATTTACTGCATCAGCAAACGACAAATGTGAACCAGGATTCAGCCTGTTCTCGTCCCATACTAGTCACATCGACGCTTGATTCTCCGGCGTCATGCTAAAGACACAAGAGGCACCCCATGGCTTCACCTACTGACGTTTAGGGTCGCCATTATATTTGAATGTATGTTCGTGTGACAGACTGGTTTGGGATTGTACGACTAGAGTTTCGCTTTAGTGTCACTATATTAAGGATTATGTGTGTCCGGTTGGTTTTAGTAGCAGGTTTAGTACATATTTAAGGAATGCATCGACTCCGGCGGGTTCCGACACAAAATCAAACACACCCTTTATTCTGAAGTTGGGGGAATATAATTATTTCTGTCTTATAATTATTATTATTATTATAATTATTATTTATAATATAATTATTTCTATATGGAAAATTATTTGGCAGCCACCAAAATGATTCCACAGACCACCAAAGGAAAATGTTGCCCGCCAAAAAAAGAATAATTGAGAAAACAGCAAATTAAATATGAACAAATATATTCAACGTGACCGGACTTCCGGTCATGTCCGTCCATTATCAGCATAATTGTCTTGTAGCCTGTTGAAATGTAACTTTATTTATGGTCACATTTCTTAAGTGTAAGTGTACAAAAACACTTCATAAATCAGAAAAACAAAAACGCTACCCAAACTATCAATATACTTTATTGAATGTTCTTACCATTTGTACTGTTTATTTAATTGTAGTTCTGTTTTCAATGTGCTGTCCAATATCTTTGTTTGATTGTCTCAAACCTACTTGTATAGATGTTGAACTCATTAAAAGAATAACTCGTGCTATTTACTTCCACCCCTTTCAAACAGAGACTGTATGAAATCGCCTTCTAACCCTAACCCTCACACTTACCTCAAAGAACTACAATTTAGCAAGAATTGACGCCATCTTGTCATCCACTTTGATGCAATGGGTGGCCATGACTCATGGGTAATGTAGGCATTTATTTACTACTATAAATATTCTTCTAACATAAAAAGTGAAAGAAGGAATTAGTGGGAAATGACATGCAACTTGTGTGATTTACAGTGACCTTGTTGTCACTAATTAGCAGCCTTTAAGTGTACAAAACACCACAATTATTGCTACTGATGTCTGCTGTTTCACTTTTTGAATTCAAGCAGATCTATGACTGGATGGGACTGTGTCCTCTGTGGCCTCTCTATGAATACCAGAGAGCAGAAGTCCATGTGAAGAATGCTAACATATGTTAGCATGAAGTGATATTCCCCCCCACCATGCTCCTCTCCCTTTAGCATGGTGACGGTGCACCAATTAACGTTAAACACTCTCATGATTGATTTCTGACACAGTTCACTTGAACAGAAACAGAAAATGAGTATTAATCATGTTTTTTAATGTTTTTTAATCGTTATGTTACGTTACTTCATCTAGCCTTCCCCCGTCAGCCTCAACATGTGTTCTCATCATGCCTCATGCTCAGAGGAAAAGTAGTACCTGTACAAGCCAAAGACTCGTGTGGGAGTCACTTTAACACCAGGAGAACAAGGAAGTCTTTTTTTTTTTTCTTTGAATCATTTTTAGAAAGCATATGATGCCTGTGTCTCTTCGGAAGATTTTTTTAAAATTCAAAAGCAGAAAATGAATCCTTACAACCTTGTTTACACACAATCATAGAGTCTTTCGATTTTTATGTCACTGGGCCTTTCTGAAAAACGATATTTTGTTATAGGTTAAATTAAAATTGTTAAATTTTTTATCAATGTCTTTTTGCAAATGCATCCCAAGTCATTAAGGGAAGAGAAGAGTGGAGCAGAATTTAAATGCAGCCTTCCATTTAGAAATCTATTAAATGATCGATGAAGAAGCTCAAAGGTCAGTCAAATTAGCTTGCATGCATTAACCGGATTTGACTCAACAGGCCAATACAAACATACACCATATTTGTAGATAAACAGACTTTGTCAATTTCTTTTTAATGAGTTGAGATGCCCCCGCATGCTATCGGCATTTGGTACAGTGATGAAATCTGAGTTTGATGAACAAGCGAGTGGTGGTCACTGTGGAAAATTTGATTTCACCTCAAGCAAATTGCATTTGTTGCCGTTATGCCAAAAGACCTGATGACTCTAGCAAAAAAAAAATGAAGGTCTTTGCAATAAATTGCACATAATATATATCACTGTGGATTATGTATTGCATTTAAATATGTTTGCAAAGTGCCGCAGAACTTTTTCGTCATTGTCTCTGCCAGTAGTCAGAGTTATTTACAAGTGAATCATTTAGAGTCATGGCTGTCGTTACATCTCTTTGAAGTTCTACTCTGATTTGTATCTCTGAAGGTCATTCCCGCAGCCGTGGATATTGTGGTGATTGGTAGAGCTGGTAACCTTGCCAAGCCAGGGACGTGTGTGTTAACACAATAAAAGCACATTAAAGTCCTCGGTAAAATACAAAACTTCCAGAATTTACAAAGTTCAACTTCATACGCACGATTTCATCCCAACTTGTTTGAGGGCAGGTGGTTCAGGAAGCCAGCGGGGGAACCTGATCTCCAACCAGCAGTCGCCCAGCCGAAGGGAACACCCTGAAATGTAGCCACTTCTTCATCTGAGCGGTTTATTCTCCAGCACGCCGCAGTGTGCCATCACGTTTGAGTGAGCGGGTGGAATATATATTTGAAGCTTTTTCTTTTTTCTCTTTCGGGGTGTGATGTGAGAAGGCGGATTTCACGCAGCTAAATCCCTCCTTCTAAAGCACCAAAAAAAGATGTTGGAACCTCCGATGGAGGGATATTATAGAAGAAGCTTCTAGAGTCAGTCTGGGCCAACAGAGAGGTTAACCAATGACCAAACCAATGACTAAACAAATGACCTGGTCATTCTCTATAATCATACGCTTTTATATATAAATGGATACGTGCCAAAGTCCTACTGTCAGCGATTTACATTTCTGTACTCCTCCTTAGCTTCTGCAAACCTCAAGGAGTCAAAGAGTGGGCTTGATAATCCTCTCATATTCACATGGAAACTGATGTTCTGGGGTGTAAACATTTACCGTCCTACACTATACTAAAAACTATCGTCTATCCTTTCGTATTCCATGTTCCTTTAGCAAGACCACAACCATTCAGGCATTCAGTGATTTTGTGTAGGCGACGTCTTATACACACAGGTTCTAACCAGATTCAACCAGTTTCCAAGTTAGTTGAAGGTTGAATGTGTGTTTATTCAAGACTAGATGTTCATGTTTATTCTGGTTCAGGTTCAGATGCAGAAGAATACCTGCCAAGGTTGCTTTATCTTTTATTTTGTTTTTACAATTTTATTTATTTGTTTTGCATCATTCTTTTTTTTAAACAGCTAAATATGTTTTGATTTATTCAGTTTTTTTCTCCTTTTAGGGCCGCTGCTGGCTGGGTTGTACAATTCATTTTTTAAAATATACAACGATAACTTAGTAGTGACTTCACCATGGGCTATATTCATTGTCCTGGCTATACATACTTAAAGGGCGAAGTGATTAAGTAACAGAAGACAAAAACTGTATTAATTTTCCTGTTAAAGAGAACAGT
>OMNO01078713.1:0-13461 GCA_900303215.1 Trachyrincus scabrus | reverse complement strand
TCACCTGATCATCTCTGTCCACCTGACGGCCTCCTGCAGCTCCATCAGTCTCTCCTTGTACTGGTTCCTCTCCATCAGCACGCGTGCCATCTCCACCCGCGTGAAGCGTCGTCGCTGCGCCATGGTCATGTCTCCGTCCTGCATGGGTGACGAGTACTGGGTACACACAAGGTATAGGGTGTCACACAGGGTGTCATACACGGTGTCAAAATGTGTGCCAGGTCATTACTGTCGCACCTTGCCCAAAGTTAACACCAATAACAGTCTCTGTAGTCTTCTATTATAGTGTGTATTCTAGTCACTGAAACACCGCTTTTATTTTGAAAAGAGAAGATCAGTTTCTCCTGGCTTCACATTGGTTGATTGACTGGATGCATTGTAGTAATTAAGGAATGTGTGCAACATGTATTGCTCACTGTGTCTATGAAGGGCGTGTTACTTACGATAATACATATTTATTCATCAGGGCTGATTGTTTTCCGACACATTCGACACACGGGAATTCAATCATGAATTAATAACCAGTGTAACCACTAGTGTATTATGCACAAATCGGGCAACTAAAACATAATGTGTACACTTTGTTTACATAAACTCTCATTGCCGTACGTCAACATGACATGGATGTGGTCTCTTGAGTGACTTTTAGACGGGCTTTGTACCGTAAAGTCTATGGTTTGTACTCACGTCGTCCCCTGCCTCATCCTTGGCGTCCTGAGAAGCTCCCAGAGCCTCTGCTCTCAACCTGTGGCAGAGGAGGTAAAACCAAACCGGATGACACGTCTCTCCATCTCCTCGTCACACTTTATTTCAAACAGCCAATCAATCATAAACACAGTCGTGATTTTGACGGTGTTAAATGGGCGACCCCTCTCTATGTGTCTCTACTTTGACACATCTGGTGACAATATAGTGAGAGATTTAAAAAAATGGAGCGCTACCGTGAGGATGGTAGAACCAAGAACAGAACAATCACGCCAAAACCATCGTATGGGCACTGAGCAGTCAATAGCAGCCGTCTGATTTCAGATCATGTGGATGGTGTGAGATCTGAATATCGACAGCCACTTGCAACTGGCCGATCTGACCTCTGACCTGGAGGCGGGGCTGCTTGGCGCTCACCTCTTGAGCTCCTCCTCCAGCTCCTTGACCCGGGCGTCCACCTTGCTCTTGGACTGCCTCACGGCCTCCAGCTCCTCACGCAGCGACGCCTGCTCCCCCGACAGCTCGTCCACCTTGGCGATGAGGTCGTTGGACACGATGTTCAGAGCGTTTCTGTGCAGCGCGAGAAATAGACACGCCTGAGATGTGTGTCTAATACCCCGAAAATATATACTTGGTCTAATGTTCATGTGTTGGTCTCTCTCTCTCTCTCTCTCTCACTCTCTATGGCTCTCTCTCAGACTCTCTATGGCTCTCTCTCTCTCAGACTCTCTCTCTCTCTCTCAGACTCTATATCGCTCTCTCTCTATCTCTCAGACTCTCTCAGACTCTCTATGGCTCTCTCTCTCTCAGACTCTCTCTCACTCAGACTGTCTCTCTCTCAGACTATCTGTCTCTCTCTCGCTCTCTCTCTCTCTCATACTGTCTGTCTCTCTCTCTCTCGCTCTCTCGCTTTCTCTCTCTCTCTCTCTCTCTCTCTCTCTCTCTCTTACTTGGTCTCCAGCAGCTGTTTGTTCTCCGTCAGAAGGTTCTCCACCTCCTTGCCCATTCCTGGAAGGAGCCAAAATAAAAACTGATGGATTTGTTTTCCAAGGAAGGTGACAGTTGTAGAGACACAGGAATAACTTTTAAATATTCACTTGAAATTAACGTTAAACTTTGGTCCATTTTAACACGGAAATGAATAACGTTGAATGTGATGAATGTAAGATGCCATAAACATCAGTTCAATCCGAAATACTGAACAGTCTACACGTATAAAGAACCAAAACACTGAAGACAGCACAGCCTGTCAAAGCATATTAACGCAGAGTCATGCTAGTGGTAATGCCATGCTCATAATTAATGGAGGTTATACAGGGTCTTTTAGCATAAGGGGATACAGAGTAGTCAACAATATAATGAGCACATACAAGCCTTGTTCAGAGCAGCACGTATTATTACAAGAACTTAAAGTGCTTAAAGTGGCATGTTTTGTTAACTGAGGTCATTCTGTTGACCAAGTGGTCCCTGCTAATGATAACGGCCACTGCATATAGTCAGCATATAGCCAGTCAGCATATTATCAGCGTCGCAAGACTTCCTTTTCCGGCAAACTAACCATGTATTATTTGATATATTATATATTTATTTTGTCTATTCAATCAGAGAATAACATACTGCATCACGGCAATGTAATGGACAACAAGTTGTAGCTGCCACTTTAAGAGGAGAGGATAATGAAATGTAATGTATATAAAAGGCAGAAGCCATACAGAGCAGGGGTGAATTGTACAGTGTATTATTCTCAGTATGAAAAGGATTTCATTCATTTTCATACCGATAATGGATGAGTTGTGTCACGTATTTTCCAAACTGGTCTGTATTTAACCATTGGAAATTAAATCAAACAATTCAACAACGTTGCGGAATGTTGGATTTCATTTCCAATATTAAACATTCTACAACATTGTGGAACGTCTGTACACGAGGGGGGGGGGATGATGACAGAGACGACGCAGCCACAAAAGCAAGGGACGTGACATCTAAAAGCGGCCATGACCAAGCGAGGAAGTGACATCATAGATACGCATGACCAACAAAATGAACACGTGGTTCATTTTTGACCAGGCCACCGGATCGCCTTACCGAAGAAATTGTCCCGGACTGGGAGAGCGCGAGAGCAAAGGAGAGAAGAGAAGTTTGTAAGAATGTCGCAGAGTGTGGTGTAGATTGAGGGAGAGAGAGAGAGAGAGAGGGAGAGAGAGGGAGAGAGAGAGAGACAGAGAGAGAGAAAGAAAGCTCATAAGCATTGGTTAATATGGCTGCAGTGGAGAATCTCAGAGCTAGAAGCTGTCTACGTCGAACCGAGCACGTCTAAGGCTAGCGATATCCTAGTGTTAAGCAAGCAAGACGTGTGTGTAAGTAAGTCATGTTTTTTCACGGAAAATATGTAAACTTTTCTATCTTTGTATGTCCTTGCTAATTGAATAAAAAAAGTTGAAAGCAAACAAAGCCTATTTTGTTCATGGTCTCCTTTTTCTAAATGAACATGTATTTATTACTGTCGAATGAATAGAACTGAACAGAGAGGTGAAGTCGAGGCACTGATTGGGTAAAACTAAATGGGGTACCACCCAATCAGTGTTCAGATACACACCTGAAAACTCCCCTATACGTTTGTCCGGCGGGGTCACATGTAAAGGGAAAGAAAGTTTGAGTGAGTGTAGAAAATCAAAAAGTCCCACATTTATACAATTACAAAAAAAACAACACAATACATCAGCATGGAGAACATCCTAAATTGGCCGACAAATCAAAATGGCTACTGCACAACTTTAGCGGTATAAATAACCTTTGAGCAATCAAAATGAACTGAAAAGCCTTGTCACGCGGTACAACGACAACCAATAGGGATACGGCGTGGGTGGTTGCAGCGGGGGGGGAGGGGCCTGTAAGAAGAAGAATCCCCGGGCAGGGTGCTGCTAGTGCAGGATAGGTCGCAGCCTGAGGCACAATGCAAGGTCGAAGGTCAACGGTGATGTAGTGCCACGTTTACACCGCGTGTACGGAAGAGCCGAAACTGCCAATGTTGCAAAGAAATTCAACGGGAGAAAATGAACACGTTGGCATGCAGCCCTCCTGCTGTACTTGACTGAAGACACGTTCAGTACGACACATATGTTGAATACGTCATGTATGAGAGGTATACTGTAATATATTTCACACACTCTCACACACACACACACACACACACAAACACACTCACAGAAAGCTAAACTTCAACAAAGCATCAACAACCAGCGAAACAAACGTACAGTGTTCAATACGGAGTTCCTAGTCACACACACACACACACACCAATGAATAATAACAGTGAAGACAAATGAATGGCATCCCGCGGGTACCTAGAAGCTCTGCTCCCGCGTCCACGTCACCGATGATGTCCGACTTGGCGTCTTTGATTTCGTGGTACAGGGACTCTGTGTTGATGCCGAAGGCCTCGTTCACGATGCCCTGGGAGGGGCTGAAACAGACACACATCAAGTGTGTGTGTGACAAACCAAAACCCGTGGCTGGGGGGTGCACTAAGGGCTGGTTCACACTCACGTGTGTCGGGGATAGAGACAACGAGGCGGAGAGAGAGAGAGTGAGACGAGGCAGTGGACAAGCGACAGAAAAATCGAAAAGCAAGAACAGAAAAGGAACGAGAAAAGAGAGTATGTGAGTGTGTATTGCGGTGGCGGTGGTGGTGTGTTTGAACCTGTTTCCTCCTCCGTACATGCGGGGGTCAACACACATATCCAGCTCTGGCGTAGAGTCGATGATCTCCTGGAACTCAGACCACTCATCGCTGCTTCCCATCCCTGGGCACAAAATAATAATAATAATAATAATAATAAACACAATGTAACAACTCAATACGGTAACACGTCGTCAACGTAATTGGCGTTTGGCTGATTCGCACGAAAAAAGTGGTGCACAGACAGACAGGCATTCAAAGAATTCAACGTGAAAGAGCGGAGATAAATGACTTACAGTGACTATTGCTTTTTAGTTACTTTTGCTGTTGGAAGTTACTTTTCATGTAACTAGTTACTCTTGTCTTCACTAGTTACCCTTCTTGTACCCTTGGCACTATTGCTTTCCTCTGTGTGACACGAGTTACACTCGCCAACGACTGATGATGTATGTTGAACCGCGAGCCAAGCGGGCGGTCTCACCGATGCTAACGTTGCGGGTCTCCTGCGACACCTGCACCTCCATGTTCCGACTGAGACGCTTGGCATCCTTCCGGCGGTTCCCGGCACGCATGATGTCGAAGTCGGCGTGCGCGGTGAAGCCCTCGTTGAGCGGCGTGACGGAAGCCGAGGGGACGGAGGACGTGGGCGTATTGGACTTGCTGCCCCCGCTGCTGGGCGTGGCCGCCACCGAGTCCGATTCGGACCCGTCCTCCTTGGAGAGGGGGGGGGAGGGGGCGGAGGGGGCGACGGAAGGACACGTTAGCAGCGTGTAGCGGAAGCTGCAGTCACACAGAGTAACTATGGTAACCTGGCTCAGTTATGTTTGAGATGTTTCTCAGAGTCAACAGTAGTCTCTGTGGTTTGCACAATGTTTTTAAAAAATGCTCCAGAACTACACATCTGTAGTTTGGGCAGCCAAATTATTTTGCGGATCCAAAGTATTTCGATCAATCACCATTGCATTGCAATCGACTGCCTCGGTTATGTTATATTTTCATGAACACTGTGTCCTGATTGGTTGAAATACCTTGGATCTGGTTCTGGATTTCTTGTCGGTTGAGGGAAGACATTTCCCTCAACCGACATTTTGTTACTGTTAACTAGGCTAACAGTAACAAAAGTAGTGGCCGTTAGTGATACCCACAACACAACATCTCTCACGATCACGACATCTATGCTGGAATGAGAGTGTCACACATCTACATCTCAACTTCATAGGTTAGTGTCAAAAACAACAACAACAACAACAATGAATAAACACTCAAAGGCACAGAGCACATTGTACAGTACAGGAGTCACATAACTAATAAACTTCATAAGGAAGCACATATGCGCCCCTGCTTGCTTGGGTCAATGCTTTGTTTTTTTCATTTCTTCTTCCTATTCAACTGTTACAAAACGCAGTCCGCAGTATCATTAACAAAGAGTTGCAATTATACAAATTCTGCATCCGTGATCGTGACACAAGCAGGCACGGGGTGGGTGTGCCCACAGTGGGCGTGGCTAGACAGATGGGCGGTGACACAAACTCCTCCTCCTCCTCCTCCTCCTCCTCCTCCTCCTCCTCCCACTCCAGGGTGCGGACGTGGAGAGAGAGGACAGGGCGGAGGGCGGCTGTCTGTCACACCTGGTAGCCCGAGCCGTAGTTGGGCTGGCCCAGATCGCCGAGCGGCCACGTGTCTTTGCCGGACATCGTCCTAGCCCCCCCGAGACCCCCACGTACCATGCCCTCTCCACCCGGGTACAGGCTCAGCGACGGAGGCCGGTCCGCTTTGCTGCTGGTGGGGGATGAGGGACGGGGTGGAAGAGAGACAGAGGTCATTGTTAGAGTAGACCGCCGATATATGTGTGTGTGTTAAGCCCAAAGCACACCGAGCGTGGACGTCGGTTGACGTTTGTAGCACGGCCCCCAAAAAAGAAATAGAATCACGTTGTTTTGACGAAGCAAAGCACGCGGGCTGCATTTTTCGTATAGAACTCAAGTCTATTTTGGACGGCAAAATTCTGAAACATTATTTTGCGTCTGTCCCGACACGTCTGTGTGCTTTGGGCTTTAGGGTTAAGGTGAACGACAACGAGAGCCCGAGGAGAGAAGAAACGAAAGGGAAGAAGAGCAAGAAGAGAGGAGGAGAAATTGGAGTCGTCTTCGAAATGAAAGCCTAAAATAAGAGCATGCTGTTGAGGCCACAACATGTGACCAAAGCATTTTTCTTATGAACTAGCAACAACAACAAAAGTTGGACAGACAGTTGGACAGACAGAGATACAGCATAACATACAGACAGGCAAGCAAGCGATGTGGGACGTCAAAAAGAGTACAAAGAAATACAGGAAAGAACTAAAGTCAACATCAAGAGAACGCCGTTCATTAATGTCGCGTTCTGCTTCTGCTACTCTTGACAGAGAAACAAACCGGGCCTGACTGGTGACGATGTGGGGCTTCGAGTGACCCATGACCTCGTTCTCTCACCGTGACTTTAGAATGCAACCTTTTACAACAAGTACACACAGAAAGGATTTTCATAGGGGATATTGGGCACTATCATATATCACCAAGCATGCAAGTATGCAGTACTTCAGGCAAAGGGGCGAGTCGGCTTGATGGCTGGTAAAGAGGTTAGGTTGGGGGTGGGGGGGGGTCTTAGATTTACCTCTTCTTCCATGTGTGGCGATGACTGGTGTGCATGATCACAGAGAAGCCAGACAAACATACAGAGAATCGGACAGACAGATGGACACAGACCAAGACAGACGCACGGACAGACAGACAGACAGACAAGCACATAGGCAGGCAGTGAGTATAGTAGTAGTAGACAGGTGACACGGGACATGCATAATCAGACATGTCAGTACCACAGCCACACACACACACACACACACACACACACACACACACACACGTAATGCGTGAGTAGATCGCTCAGCTCTGCACCAAAGTAAAGTTAGTTCCATATTCGAAATTCATTCATTTCATTCGATTTGGTGACAAAACGTCAAACGAATGTTGAATATGAAACCAACTTTAACCCGGGTCTCCTATTCTCTCCTGAACATTGCAAGTTTGTTGTGGGCGCTGGAAATTGTATCCAACATTTACTGACATGGTCGGATCAGGTGGTTAAAGATAAATAATACTGGAGGCCATGAACGGACTGGGACCAAAAAAATGGCCAGGGACTTTTTGAGGCCGTGGTCCCACCGCAACTAACTTTTGAATCATTGCATGACAAGTCGAACAAGACTTCAGTCATGTGTATGACGCGTGTTCAAAACAAGCCTGTAGGTTTAGAATGTGTATCCCAGAACCCCTAACAGATATCCCAGAAAGCCACACTTTGACCTAAAATAAAACATGTTTTTAAAATGTTTAAAATTCTGTAAGTGTTTTACAACATTATGGAAAGGATCCCTACAGAGAAATAACACTTTTTTCTTTCACTTTCGCTTGATACGGTCTGTTTGTTATTGTGTCAAGCAATAACAAACAAGTCTTGCTCGAGTAAGTTGAGCAATCTGAGCCGGTCGGTGGCAAAAACAAGCACTTTTAGAGGACGTACATTGACGGGCGCAATCGCCCCAAAGGGTTACAATGCAGACCAATACTGGACCAATTTCAAAAATGGTTGTCCGCATTAGTTTAGTTAGACCCAAAATGATGGGAAAATGGGGTCCAGGTTGAAAAATCCCAAAGTTATCCTTTAATGACCTACGTACGCCACTGTCAACTTTGACTGTTGGCCCGCGTTATTTAGCGCATATCGAAAATGACTGCGGGCCGATCGTAAAAGCTAGGAAGGCTTAAACTCACAGTGCTACAGCGTGCCGTCGCTACTACGGTGTGGAGCCGGGGACCGTGCATCGTACTGACGATTATGTGATATTGTGGAGTGTGTGTTGTTGGTGGCTGGTTTAAGCAGCCTCACCTGGTCGGAGTTAGACTAATTAGACTCTGGGACTGGGTGAGGCTGCACAGCTGTGGGGCATTGGCTAATCAGGCCCACAGGTTAAACCAGCCACCAGCACACACACTCAGGAGGAGCTCCAGCATGTACCACCTGCTCTGTTGTTCAGACTACCACAAACTACAATAAACCGGTTTCCTCATCAACTGCCTGTGTCCTGCTGTGGGAGAAGCCCTGGGAAAGCCATCAGAGATGGCATGTGGCAGGATGAACTGCTACAGATATATTATTGAAAATTTAAAAAACATAATATTGTCCACCGGCCGGTATGTATTATAGCCCGTACAAACAGGTCCCTTCCATTACAGTACCAGCGTGAAGAACTAACCCCAAGTGAAACTAAGTAAAAACACTGTAAAACAGACACACACATAGTCCTATGTCCTAACCCCGAAGCCAAATGTGGATTTGGTTGCTGAGCGGCGTTCAGACATACATGCATAGGTGCTGTGGACACACACACACAGGTCCCGCGGGAGCTCCACAAACACAGACGGACGGTGACTCACATTCGTCCGGAGCCCGGACCCTCTGGCTGACTGTGGCTCCCCGCCTGCTGCATTTTGGTCCGCTCAATGTTCTCCACGTAGGTCTGAATCATCTGTGGGGGACGGTGGGAGGACATCACATGGAGAGCATGAGGGAGACCCACCTCGGAGTCCGGTCCAGTCCACACCACTATGACACTAGACACTCATGTATAATGGTCAATATTGTATAGTTTCAATAGTGTAGCATATACATATATATATAATGTCTACCTCAACTGTCTACAACTGTTTTTTTATTCTATTTACATTTATATTACATTACTACAATACATTCTTTTTTAAATAATTTTAATTTTGACTACTGTCCTTACTTTCTGCTGTGATACCCATATTATGATATCCCATCTTGTCTTATCAGATCTTATCCTATGGCTCACTCATCAGTGACTCACTCAATTAGATCAGCCTCAAGAAACCAAGACGATGACGATGGTGTGGACGTCATAATGAATCAGAGCATTAATAACAATCTCAGAAGGACTCAACGATGGAATATGAGGGCACAACAACAACAACAACAACAAAAAATATTGTTCTGTTACTATTTAACTGTAGCTCTTGTGTAGTGTATTATATAATACATTGAGAGGGAAAAGGATAATCTGAGCTTAAACTACAAAATATGATGAAAGGTGATAATGGTTGATGGTGATGCTTCAGAATACTGGTGATGGTAGGCCTATGTCTGGTCACATTTGTACTGAGCTTTGAATACATGGTCATGCAAAGCAGTGCAAGTAAATGCATTTGTTCCATTTGCATGACGAGTGATGTACCGCGGTCACTGCAAGCGATAGAAGGCGGTAGAAACTAGCATGTAGTTCCTCTAACGGCCTTTAGGTAGTTCACGGTAGAGACTAGCGTGTAGTTCCTCTAATGGCCTATAGGTGGTTCACGGTAGAGACTAGCATGTAGTTCCTCTAACGGCCTTTAGGTAGTTCACGGTAGAGACTAGCATGTAGTTCCTCTAACGGTCGACGGTGGTTTGGGTTAGGGTTTCATTCTCGTAATACAAAGCCTGATTTGTTGTTGGTCGTTAGGATGTCAGTGGATCTCAGTTCATTGTGACATTATGTATTTTCCTGGGTTGACAATTACATCTCATTACAAAGTCATTAAGGGTTGAATATGAAGCATGAGTTTTGGCCGTAGACTAATGCGATGCAGCCATTCAATTCCAGCCCTCAAATGTGCCAAATACGGACGAGTAGGTTGTGTGTGAACCAATGTGCGACACGACGGACGGATCACTACTTCCTGTTGGGAGGGGGGTCCTCTCGTACCTCAGTGTGGCGCTGGTGCAGCGCGTTGTATTCCTTCTTCATGTCGGACTCTCGCTCGTCCAGCCGCGTGACTGAGGCACACACAGAAGGCGTCCGTTAACAACCACAAATAAACAGAAGAGGAAAGCTCCAGCCATTGATATTGCCATCACTAGTCACGTCGGTTGACACGGTTTAGTACATTTTCCCCCCCGAAGAAAAACATAGGTTTAAATCTGTAATACAAGCTTGGAATGTGCTCAGATGCTGTGACACCAAGGTAGAGCTGTTTTCCATACACTCCATTTGGTGTATGGATCTTTTATTTTTTGTACATTTGTGTAAATAATCATACACATATCTACAATCCGTCTGTGCCACTAGAGCTGATTAATAGTACAACAGGCCCGCATGCTCTACTGTAATAATTCAATCGTTTCAAGCACGGCCACTGGCAGACCCAAAGGAGTCTTGGTAATATCGTCGCTTTGAGTTACTAAGTACACCATCAGTAGCAATACACTGGCCATCAAGATCAATGTCCAACCTCATAACAAACAAAAGTCCAGCGACCTGTCTTACACATGCCTTATCGTGATTCTGCCTCTCTGCCAAGTCACTGTTTGTGTACTGAGAGACGGTGACTCTGAAGTAATTCTAGATACCAACACTCATTATTGACAGCAGGGCTTGAAAAGCAACAAAAAAAAAACATATCCTCGTTCCGAACAAAAGCTCTGGTCTGACAGTCAAGTCGATTTGACTGTAAGGACCGGAGACCAGAACATACATTGTGGGTCTAAGGTCAAGGTTGTCCCATTTGCATTTGTGTATGCGTGTGCGTGTGTGTGTGTGTTTGTGTGGTGGTGGTCCACTCACTCTGGTCTGAGTAGTTCTTGGTCTTGAGCTCCAGCTGTTTCCCCTGCAGCTCCAGACACTCCACCTGCACCTGCAGGTCCTTCTTCTCTGCCTCCAGCGCATCCTCAAACTCGATGAATTTCTGATGGAAGAAAACGTGGATAACATTCAGAGAAATACACAGCCGGGATACATCTATTCACTAAAAGGTGCACAAAGTGATTTTTAAATTCAGAGAAAGAAATGAACTCTAACTCCAGCTCTAACATGAAGAAGCACGTAGCTGATGATTGCAGATTGAAGATAATTGAAGATAATTGAAGATAATTAAGACAATGAGACATTGATAGTACTGTGCTGATCTTTCCCTTGCTCCTTGCGTTATTTCACTTTTGACCATTTGACCAATCATTGATAGTTAATTACAGTGGCACAGTGGCCTAGAGTCTAAAGCTTCTTGGGCGTGTAGTTTGTCTTCTACGGCTGCTAAACCCAACCAACGTGCAAAGAGCCAAAAGAACATCTCCCGTTGCAGAAGGATTTAGTCCTATAGTTCCACTCCTATAGTTCTACAACAATTCCTTCATTCTGAACCACGCTAAACACATTCCTGAGTTGCCAGAAAAGGCAAAGTCGAAATTGCTTTTCTCTGTATCTTAACTGCTGGTATTTATTTATTTATTTATTTTAAAGCTGATCACAATGACTGCTTTTTTCCCCCCTTCCGTGCAAGTGTTAAGACTGTTAATCTTGTGGCTGGGGAGAGAACGTGTTACAGATATGAACCAACAACAGCAACAACAACACATATGCAACATGCTTTCATTCGGACACTCAGATGGGATCCACTACTTCACTTATGGTCCAGTTCTCAGAGCTACAATATCTTAGTTTCAGTTTCTATTTCAGTGTAAATGCATGTTAAGAGTTTAACATGTGGATAAGGAAAAGGAGCTTTAATTAAGTGGCATGCATCAGTTATATAATGACTTTTATTATTTGCATTTCATTACAAATACATGGTGATTTAGTTAATATAAGATACATGAAAGATGACGATCTGTGATGTTTTGGGATCTTACATATTTTTTTTAATAATACATTGTTAAGTTGCAGTCTGATCACTTCTATTGTTCTACTTCACAATCTATTGTTTGACTTGCATTCAGTTAGTCAACTACTATCAAAGATAGAAATACAAATACAGAATGGCATTTCAACACACTACCGATAATTAAGATGGGAGCACAATGGTATTTTTATAGCACTGCTGATTGTCAGATTTAAGTATTGATCCAACTTATTTTTACTGAACAGTAGGACTCTGCGTGGGTGCATTACAACAGACACATTGACATATCGTCCATTTTTTGCGTATTAGAGAAATTGGATCTATGTGTCTTCGCTTTTTTCACTTTAAGGCAATAGAATGCATCCTTAACAGACTGCAAAAAAATTAGTGAAGACAACGCAATCTGCTCCAGGCATAGTCCATTTTATTTCTAGCTGGAGATGTCTTTTAATAGGACTTCAATAGCACTTTAGAAGAGAGCAGCCCAGCAGCAGCTCCTGGGAACATTACACCGCTACCCTTCCCTCAAAGGCAAACGTCCCAGAGTGACGCCCTTCAAATGTACCTTATTAACCAATATTATTAACCATACTGAATATCTAGCCCCTGTCAGCTAAAAATACCTTAAAATGATCCTTCTATTTGTTTGATCTATATATATATATAACCGTCGCTCTTGGACAATCAACATGTGTATGTATGTAGGGGGGGGGTGGGAGCGATGTTTCCTCCGTCAGAGAGACATAATAAATGAGAGGCGGTCGCTGAGTGGAATGAATGTCCTTTCCTGGGAATTCTTAGTGCAGCTCAACTGCCTAATGGTCTATTTGGTCTTCCCATATCACATACAAACAAGAACAAGAACAACAACTGTGCATCCACCAAACGCTGGTGCTGTCTAGCTCATCTGGTAGAACATGGCATTCACCAGGGTTAATGCCAGAGGTGGCAAAAGTACACACATTCTGTACTTAAGTAGAAGTACAGATACTTGTGTAAGAAAATACTTTGATAAAAGTAGAAGTACTGATTCAACTTTTTACTCAAGTAAAAGTAAAAAGTAATTTTTAAATCGGCTGTTTTTGTGCAAAGCTAACGGAACCTCACGTCATATATAAATATATAAATATCATAATAATATAAGGGAATAGGAACTTTATTTCAACTTCTATTACTGCCGTTCTGAATGTATTCAGCGTGAACAACAACAAAAACAAAGTAGACAGAAAAAACAAGCTCTATTTGCTGTCGCCTACATTGTAGATGGGTGACCTCGCCTCTACATGGGCCTAAACAAATCACACAAAATGATTATAGTAAAAGCAGCATGAATTACAAACTCAACTCAAGGTGCAACTTGGCCTAAAGAAC
>OMNO01078641.1:0-11126 GCA_900303215.1 Trachyrincus scabrus | reverse complement strand
GAGGCGAGGCATGCGTGTGTGAGTGCGTGTGCGCTGAAGTAATCCCTTATAAACCTGGTTTATCGCTCAGCACCCCATTAGTAAGACTGTGGCACTGTGGCTGGAGGTGTTCACACACACACACAGGGACCGGGGGAGTCTGAACCAGGTCTGTGGTGTTAGGTCTGTGTGTAGACTTCACGTGTCTACGCTCATGGTACCATACGAAGAGAATCATGTGCACACCTCATTGGGATAACAATGTCATATGAACTGGCTTATTATTATAATTGTCATTAACATTGACCCATGAGAGGTGTATTTGCTAAATTAATAAATTGACTTTGACCTGTTGGAAATGTTTCATTATATCCAAGGACGACGTCTGGATAATCGTTTTGAACAAGTCTAAGTCACCAAGTCAATGAAAAAAGAAAAGGTATGAATGAAAGAAAGAAAAGACTTGTCTATTGACTTACATCTCTGGCTGCAGCGGCATAATAACATGGCCTGTGTGTTAACACACACACACACACACACACACATTGTATGTGTATGTCTACAGAGTGGCACAAGTGGCAGAGCACTCCTGTGGGGGTAGCGCTAGGTGGCACATGTGTGCACCTGTCTCTGTGTGTGTGTGTGTGTGTGTGTGTGTGTGTGTGTGACACGCGTGTAGCACTCTTTATTACAAAACACTTCACTTGTCAGCCACAGACCCCCGTCTTCCTGAGAGACCTCGCTAACTACTAAGTGTCTGTCTGTTTTTTTCTTCAGTTTTTCCTCTTGCGTGGATAACGCTGACAAAGCCTTTCAACTAAAAGGAAGCCACTTCACCTGTGTGTGTTTTTTCCTTAAGACTGGCTTGGGATTCGCTGTTATGTGAAGAGAGAACAAATTCAATTATATGGAGGGATCGCGAAACATCTCAATGCTGAAAACGTGCTTAAAAGAAAGGAAGACGTCAAAAAAAAGGCAGAATTGAAGAGACATGTTAATCTGCAGTGTCAGGCTTGTTACTGTCAGCCATGCTTCTGCTAGACGACTAACTAACAGGCTGTTTATGCAAATCCACCGTTTGTTTTTAAGCGTGCTGAACATGTAAGATGCTGACAAATTAGTGGAACATTTACTTGCAACATAATTAGTATTTTCTCAGTATTATATATGTTTTAATGATTAGTTAAACAACACTTCATCACCGTGGGAATAGTGAGTAATTGTGTTTCCGATACACAGGCATCATCTGTCGAAAACAAAATACACCCTGGCTTTTCTTCTGAGCTTAAAGTGTATCGACATTACATTGCAAATTTTGCTCTCAGCAGCCTTGTGAATATATTTGGATCAGAAACTGTTAGCAAGAAAGTTTAAGTTTGCCATCGAGGAGATACAATATTTAGAGGCAAGGATGAATGACTTTTTGAGTAATGGTTTACAAAAGTTTGGCGGCTTGTGAAGGGACTTGCTTAACTGATGTTATGGCAGCATCATGGAAGTGCTTCTAAGCTTTCTAAAAGGTCATGATTTATCAGGAAACTTTCTTAAACAGCGGCAAGTGTTGAGAAATATCAACTGAAATAGAGGACAATCAAATGTTGTACATTTAGCGACCGTTTTATACGCCTTTATTAGAACTGGGGGTTCAGTGGTAATCGACAGAGCATGCTATATTTAATCATGCATCAAATGATAAATTCATGTCTGAGCGTTACAGTTATTATGTTCCAGGACATAGCACCTCCTAATATATGGCTACAAGATTATTCACCCTTTAAAGGGTAAGAGGGACGATAGTGTAAAATGAAATCCTTGTTCGCCAACTGAAAAAACAATAATGTATTTTCCAACAATAATTTTAGCAGTACTTAAATTATAGCCGTCCTAGTTTTTTTCTCATTACCCACTGTGATTTATTTGTTTGGGTGCCGTACCTAAATAACAAAATACGCAAGTCATCTTTTTTTCTCTCCTCTAACACCCACAGGGAATTTGCAAAGAATAATCACTTCATGCTAACCTTTGTGTCAATACACATTAGACAGTATAAAGAAAAACAAACACACAAGCTAAAAGCTAAAAGTAGCCTGGCCTCAGATTTCATTGAAAGCAATGCAAGAATAGAACACTAAACCGTGAAAGCAAAAAAATGGATTATAACACTAAACGGTGTTAACGTGTAATTTGATGCACATTTGAGTGAAGCATTTGTGCCCTTTGGCGTGACTTTAGCGCAACTTTCTCTCTATTAAGCGCTATTATTTTCACGGCTGTTTCCTATCGTTTTGTTTTCTTTCTTCCACCTCGCACTTTTCGTGGGTTTACGGAGACCTGTTGGATGCCCTGGTTAAATGGCAATTTGTATTCGCATCTCTATTCACACTTATAAAAGTACACCAAAGGATGTTGCAGACAACCGTTCTCAAATCCACCCTATCTATATAACTCAACACAACAGCTGGTTTTTTTTAGTCATGTTTAATGCATGCCTACATGGCTCCGGTGTGTCGGCACAGCACAAACTCCTCCCCTGGGCTCTGCGAAAGCTCAGGAGTATAATTATGTTGAAGACTTAGCTGTCAGGCCAAGTTCCCGGGTAAGACTTACCGGAACTTTCCACGTAAAGGTAATGTTTGGTGCAGAAAGAAGAAGGAATGAGGCCATGAAGTAGTCACATGGAAACATCAGCCCTTTTTTCCTTTTTTTTTATTATCCCGTATGTCTTTTAAAAAGCGCCAAATCAGCATTGTCCGGCTCCATGGTCCGGCCCATATTATTGCAGCACAGCCGCGTGTAATCACACAATATAAATTCAGATCATGTTTGGCTCAGGCCGTAAAAATTGCGAGCAGATGTACAACATAGATGGTTAAAGGTTGTGTGTGTGTGTGTGTGTGTGTGTGTGTGTGTGTGTGCGCGCATGTCTGTTTGTGTGTGTGTGTGCATGTCTGTTTGTGTGTGTGTGTGTGTGTGTGTGTGTCTCAGGGTTAGAAAATCAGTGCAAAACACTCTTTCATTTCCATTCATAGAGGGAACAATAACAAACAGGTAAATAAACACATGAGTGAACTAACAAGCAAATAAACAGAAACACTCACACCTGCTCTGCTCTCTCCCTCCGATGCCGGCTCACAGATACATTTCTCAAAAATCCATGAAGTAGTTTCTTATTAGCCCTCTTAGATTGATTCTTGTATCTGGGCCAAATGGCAACGGAAAGGTCACGGCTATTAAATCACGAACGTGGCCCTCACCCACATTGGATATTGTGATATTCACTACTATGGATACTGAAATGATCTTAAAGCCAAATTTGCATTCGTAAATGTCAACATGGATCACTTGCATCGAGCTTGAGTTCATTTTTACTCCATTTTGTCTTCTGCCGAATCTGCCGTAATTTTGCGTTTGTATGAAATTTGACATACGATGTCCTGAATGTTTTGATGGAAAAAAGATAAGCAATTTGATTGTCGACTGTCAATACTATGACAATTATATACAAATTTAATATTATTTAATATTAATGTTATTATGTTACCAACATCAAAACTGCACTAATAAAATAAAACAAAAAGTCAAATGGATTACAACTTTTTCAATTAAAGGATAACATAATAAGATAAGGATATTTTCTCCCTCTGAAATCTCACAAGAGCCTTTCTGTAGTCCAACACAACAAACTCTTGCCGGCCTCTCTCTGACTCTCACTCACGTTTCCACCGTTCACTCCTCTCTCTGACTCTCACTCACGTTTCCACCGCTCACTCCGACTCTCACTCACGTTTCCACCGTTCTCTCCTCTCTCTGACTCTCACTCACGTTTCCATCGTTCTCTCCTCTCTCTGACTCTCACTCACGTTTCCACCGTTCACTCCTCTCTCTGACTCTCACTCACGTTTCCACCGTTCACTCCTCTCTCTGACTCTCACTCACGTTTCCACCGTTCACTCCGACTCTCACTCACGTTTCCACCGTTCACTCCTCTCTCTGACTCTCACTCACGTTTCCACCGTTCTCTTCCTGCAACAACTCAACTCTCGCAACACTCAGACCGCCTCTTTGTGGAGTTCTCTCTCCTGATTGGATGAAGTGGGAACGGGATACCAGATTTCTTTGTCTTCTGTTTATTGCAGAGCGGAGGCACTGGGAGACCCATGTTACTGACCAAGCACTCTATATCATTGATGGCTGTCGGAATATGGAGCTATTTAACACTTATTTTAACAAATAAATATCGCTTACAGTGCCTTTAACCAACAAAATAAATAAACATGAAGAGAAGCAGATCATTATTCATATTAGTTATATTAGTAGGTTCATCGTCTTGTGGTGTCGTCTGAGACATGCCTGTGAATTTAATTAACCCAATGGAAAATTAATTAATTAATAAATAACAACATTATAATAATTCGAATCAAGAAATGTGAATGAAAATAAAACGGGGATAAACAAGCTGTGGTTTACTTCATGGATATGAAGTAATATTAGAATTATAAATATTAGACACTGCGATAAAACGGCAATTTAAATTTAATTGCGGCATTGCCCGTTGATATGCTGTCTTTTTTTTTGCCATTTTAGTTATTAGACCGTACCTTCATATACAGTCATATATATCACATGAATAATTAAACAAACATAAATACATCAGTGTCTCAGGGACAGCGCTATTTAACATGTAAATACCAACAAGAAAAAAAAACAAAAAAAAACAGCAGAATGAACCAATCATTGTCTCCAGACCAGGACGCTTGGCGTGACTAAAGAGAGACGTTCTCCACAGTGTGAGGCGGCCATTCCTCAGAGTCTGTTGGGTAAAGAGTTCACTGAAGACATGCAGATATATGCAGATATCAGGCCATGGTGATCATAAGCCTATCAGACTATAGAGCAGCGGTGGTGCTAACAATACTGTGGAAAGAAACCCAGAGGGACGGATGAGGCTGTTGGGGATACGGACCAGGAACATACACTTCCAGCCAGATGAGGTTGTTGGGGATACGGACCAGGAACATACACTTCCAGCCAGATGAGGCTGTTGGGGATACGGACCAGGAACATACACTTCCAGCCAAAAGGTTGTGGGTTCAGACCCAATGCCCAATGATGATCTAATTAGCTGTAAGTAGATTTGGATTGAATTGTGTGCTAAATGACTAAATATTAGTATATTAGTATAAAATAGTGACTAATGATCTCTGAAGATGTATATGATGCTCCAAATGTATTGAACATCGAACAGCAAAGCACTGGGGGAATACATGTTTATTTGATTTGTAATGGCTTGCTATTTTATGGTTTAGAGATATATCTTATATAAGAAATAACATTATCCCAAAAAAGAATATCCATCGTGATTTCCAAATAAATCATTGTTTGTAGCCTACCATACTATTATCAGACACCTGAAAATAACTCTCACTTTCAATCAATCTCTTTAGTGAGCACACACTATCCAATTCTCAGGGATCATCAGAGTGGCAGGGATTTTTAATGAATAATAAATAGGATATATATATATATATATGTATATATATTTATATATACAGATCCAGCTCCAGATACAGATGACTTTATTGATCCCGGAGGAAATTATTTATAACAGTTGCTCAGCTCAAGGCAGAAACAAAGTAAATAGAATAGAATTAACACAACTAGCAATATAAACATAAAATACAGCTTAATAGGAATACTAATTTATAGATAAAATATGTATGCAACGGACAACAGAATGTAATTAAAATATACTTGTATATAAAATAAAAGAATATATATGTAACTCTAAACTAATGTGTCTCAGGTATACTGCAGGCATATTGCACAGGTCATCTGGATATATGATAAATAAGTTAAATGGCTGGGTTGAGTGACACTTAGTAACACTAACCTATTGATCATATTGATCATTGGTAAATTATGCCCTGGTCACTTTACCTAATTTAATGTACATATCTATCCGCACTCCTCCACTTTATAATTTACACTTTTATACTTTTAAATGCTCGTGTTTATTTATCTTATTATGTACATTTTTTCTTAACTTTTTAAAACTTTTTTATATATATATATTCTTTGCCCTTATTCTGTGATGTTCTACGTACTGTGGGCTTGCCATGTCACAAGAATTTCACTGCCTAGAAATGACCCTGTGTCGTACTGTGCAAGTGACCAATAAAACACTTTGACTTTGACTTTGACCTCCTCACTTCCGGTTAGCGAGAGGAGCTAAAGAGTTCGATGGCCACGGGAACGCAGGATTTCCCGTGGCGCTCCGTGGAACCCCTCACTGCCAAGACAGGTCTGTTCAGACAGCACTCTGTGGAGCGGGTGGGAGTCATTAGCCCCTTTTACAGAGCCGCTTTGATGCGGGAATGTATTCCGCCTCGCCTTCTGTGTACAAAGTACAAACACGGAATGCGGGGGGTCATTTTGGTTCCGCCTTCAAGGCGGCGGCGGCAGTAGCAACAAAGCCTGATCGACGTATGTGTAAAAAGGGTAAGCCGGCATGTCGGGACAGGGGGGGTGTGGCGTTTTGATGACGTGCCACGTGTGCAAATGTATTAAATCTCTTTCTCTGATCGCACAAACACTGCGAGGGATGCAAGAAATACCAAAAAACTTCTCAACGAATCTCAACGAGTAATGGTGCACTCGTTTTGTAGGTGCAAGGTGTGCAGAAAAACTCATGTACACGTATCGGAAGTCAGTTTAACCTGTATTTTATAGTCTATGTGCATTACGCCCACACCGGAGCTCCACTGGCAACGCTGTTTGTTTTTTTTACCTGGTTTTACTGTTGTAGAGCTGGCGGGATACACTTCTAAACAGTGATTTTAATGTTATATCCACATTGTGAAACGTAAGACGTATCACACTCGATGCTGACACTGTTGTGTTACACGTCACGCCTCCGCATGCTATGTAAAAGCACACACACGGGGGTGGCATTATGCCAGCTTTTTTGGTTCTGTGTCAATGGGGCTTTAAAAAGCAAAGCCGGCATAATGACGGATCTTCTTTACGGCAATATTGTGGGATCTCTGTGTAAAAGGGGCGATACTCAAGGATAGAGAGGAGTTTGGATAGCATCCTCCGCTCTGTGATGGTCTACCAGGGGGTCGAGTTCCACCCCCAGAACAGAACCGGCCCTCCTGATCAGTTTGTTCAGTCTGTTGGAGTGGGCCGCCCGCTCATGCTGCTGCCCCAAACACACCACAGTGTAGAAGAGGGTGCTGGCCACCACAGACTCATCCGCAGCATGGTGCTGCAGACGCTGAAGGACCGCAGCTTCCCCAGGAAGTAGAGTCTGCTCTGGCCCTTCTTGTAGACTGCGTTGGAGTTCACTGTCCAGTCGAGCTTGTTGTGCAAGTGGACACCCAGGTACCTGTAGACCTGAACAATGTCTACATCCACTCCCTGAAAGGAGAGGGGTGTAGCAGGAGTCCCGGGGTGTAGGCACGGTGGAGTAGGTGGAGGGCTTGTTGTTGGGGAGGAATTTAACCATCTTCAAGGCAACAGTGCTGTCTACACAGAACTTGATGTAGTGTCTGTGATGCAGTCAGTGAGACCGTGGATGTCCTCCCCGTGCGGCTCCAGAGTGCCTCCCAGTCAGTGGTCTCCAAGCAGTCCTGGAGGACATCGCTGACCTCGTCAGACCACCTCCTCGCAGTCCTGACGGGGGGCCTCCTCTCTCTGGTGGGGCAGTCCACACACTGGTTGAACGTGGGAAGAGTCTCCTGTGCAGGGACATGTGGTTGAAGTCCCCGGTGATGGCCATGAAGGCTTCGGGTTGCAGAGTCTGGAGTCTTGCGATGACAGAGTGTATGATGTCACACGCAGTCGCCGCGTTAGCCGAGGAGGGAATGTAAACAGCAAACAATGTAACTCCCCAGGTATGTATTATGGACGGAGCCCCTCGGCTACTAGTTCAATGTCCTGAACCATTGGGCTGCAGGTACGCTCCTGAATCACAACACAATCTGTTGTTCATGAAAATGGCAAGTCTACTAACTTTCGTCTTGCCACTTTCGGTGTGATTCCTGTCCGCCCGGACAGTCAGGAAGCCATCGATGGTAACAGAGGAATGCAGAATAGCTTCATGCGGCCACGTCTCTGTAAAACACATGACACTAAACTCACTCCGGTTCCTCACTAGGGCTGCCTGCTCGTCCATCTTATTGTCCAGAGATCTCACGTTGCCCATAACAACGGAAGGGAGATACGGCTTGCATCTCCTCTTCATACATATACATGAATATGTATATATACATACATCCTAGCCTATTGAGGTAGATACGTCAATAACCTATTATACGAAACATTGTTTTGAATATAAATAATGGCTATACCCGACGTGTAAACGCTCGTTAAGACATTACTTCATTGGTTTTCCTCATGCCTTATTATTTTTCTTTTTATTGTTATTATTGATTATGTTTGTGCCGACATACTGTCTTTCAGTGTGTCGTGGACAAGTCATAGATAGGTAGTGAGGACAAAGAGGAGTCACGTGTCACTTCATGGATAACACAGCTTTGAATGAGACCGAAGGAACCTGTGATCGGTGGCAAGATGCTTAGGATCAGTGAGTATATGCATTCTGGATCATGCGGTTATGGGCTTTGCGTTACATATCTTAGATACTAAGTTATGCTGTTAGCCCCCACCACCATTTGGCTTTCCAGGCTAATTTGCCTGGAAAGGCCTTGAGTACTAAAATAAACCCGTCTGGTTTAAGAATATTTAGTTTCCATTCACAGATAATTTTTTTATGTGCTGAACTATTGGGAATCAAGGAGTGTATTTTTTTTTACTACTATAAGCATTTCTGGTTTAGGACTATTTTGTTTTGCATTCAAAGATTATTTTTGTGATTAGGTTAGAAAATACAGCATTTGCCCGATTCAACGTGACTTCCGGTATAAACCACGCCCACGTCCGGTCCTCTATCCCAGTGGTTGAACAGATACAGATAATGACGTCTCTGTACACCTCCAATGTCTAGTTATCCATTATCTGCCGGTGTCATATGTGGTACAGTGCATACAGAGTGGTACTGTGCAGAGAGCATTAAGAGTTCCTTTGGATCAACGTCATTGTCTTTGACACCATTGTATGCCAGGCACACAATAGAGGGGAGCCTTTGGTTCTGTGTGTTCCAGGGCGCTCTGATAAACACAATGTTACCATTCAACAGCTCTCCGCCATCTTAAACAGCTCTGGTCGTTAATGCTCGAACGCAAATCGAGGTGCAGAGTAAATTGAACGGCGTGGATGTGTACATGTGACTGGAGATATAAAACACCACAAACAAACAAAACGATTGTAGAAAGTGTCGTTATTTTGTTTCTTTAAGGTTCAGATCCATCGATTCTGCATCTCCGCCTGGGGTCGTGTGTGTCGTGCGTGCGTTTGTGTATGTGTGCGTGCATGTGCCTGTGTGTGTGTGTGTATGCTTGTGTTTCAGTGTGCATGCTTGTGTTTCAGTGTGCATGCATGTGTGTGTGATTGTGTATGTGTATGTGCATGCCTGTGTGTGTGTGTGTGTGTGTGTGTATTTGTGCCACATCCTAAAAGAAAAAATGGGGGAATTCTCATTAAATAGGTCTTCTAACTTGAAGAAGACGTCATCCTGGGAGTGAATACAGACAGATGTTACTAAGGTGCCACTAAGCTACTAAATAGGAAGGTATGAACATGTACTAGTATGGCAGTTTCTACAAAAGTCTCTGGTCTCTTTTTTTTCTTTCTGGCATATGTGTGATTACATTGCACACACAACACAACTTTTTTTGACCCGCCATTGAAGTCATACATTTTTCGTAACCTGGGACTGTTCCCCATCCGAGGTCCTCCTGAGGCAGGCCAAACCTAACTCTAACCTAAGCTAACCATAAACCTAAAACCAAACTCTAACCCTAAAACTAAACCCTAAAACCAAACCGAATAACCATAAAACCATAAAACCTAACCCAAGAACCAACCCTAACCTAACCCTAAAACCACACCCTAACCCTAAAACCAAACACTAACCTAACCCTAAAACCAAACACTAACCTAACCCTAAAACCAAACCCTAACCTAACCCTAAAACCAAACCCTAACCCTAAAACCAAACCCTAACCCTAAAACCAAACACTAACCTAACCCTAAAACCAAACCCTAACCTAACCCTAAAACCACACCCTAACCCTAAAACCAAACACTAACCTAACCCTAAAACCACACCCTAACCCTAAAACCAAACCATAACCTAACCCTAAAACCACACCCTAACCGAACCCTAAAACCCCACCATAACCCTACAACCAAACCCTAACACCAAAAAACCTATATATATTAATCATTTCTAAGTCAGAAATGAGCATGTCTCGGGCCCCAAGGTTGAGAAGCCCTGATGTAGCCTGTATGAACCTGGCTGGCTAGGCCATACGGCTATGGACCCCACCACAGTCTATGTAGGAGGAACCTTACGTGAGCCTCATCTTTGGCACAAATAAACAAATATCTAGATTGCTAAAAGAAAAAAAAAACAATAGAAATTGAATAAAAAAAATGCCTGCATGCAGAGAGGGAAGGATAAATGTGTTGTATTCCTTGAAGAGGAACAGCACAATTATGCTATCAAATATCCATTTCTATCTCCTAGAGTACATTTGCAGAAAAATCACTCACGCCCTGTCTTTTAAGGAATGAAGAAACAACACGATTTGTAAATCGTTATTCAGAACACTATCTCAAAGCTGTGTGTGTGTGTGTGAGAGAGTGTCCACTGAGCAAGCTTGGAGTGTATAAAGCATGAAATCTGTCTCCTTATTTAATCCCTCTAAGTCTTCCCTTCTCTGTGTGTGTGTATGAGATTGTGTATGCGTGTGAGAGTGTGCATGTGTGTATCTGTGTGTAGTTATGCGTGTGTCTGTCCAAGTGGGCATGTGTGAGAGTGAGAGTGTGTATCTGGATGTGTGTGTGTGTGTGTGTGTGTGTGTGTGTGTGTATATGCGTGTGAGTGAGAGTGTGTATTTATGTGTGTTGTGTGTGTGTGTGTGTGTGTGTGTGTGTGTGTGTGTGTGTGTGCAGCCTCACCTGGCCTGAGTCAGGCTGATTAGACTCTGGGGCTGGGTAAGGCTGCACACCTGTGGTGCCAA
>OMNO01078633.1:0-11269 GCA_900303215.1 Trachyrincus scabrus | reverse complement strand
GTGTCCGCCCGTCTCTCTCCCCCTCTCACCTCTCCCATGAAGGTGCTGTCCTCGTCGGGCATCCTAGGCTGGTCCCACACGGTCAGCTCCAGCATGTGGTTGCGGAAGTCTCGGCGGTGCACGTGTGTGTACACGAACGTCTGGCTCCACTTGGGCTCCACGGTCTTCTTCACCGTCTTCGTCCTGCGCTTGCTCCTGTCGCTGTTTTGGGGGGACACACACAGTGACGCACGCACGGCACGGAGACAACACAGAACACACACACACAAGCTGTTAACATACAACATTTTACGATGTTGACTATTTCAAACTTTTTACAATTAAATATCAATTAAATATTAAGTATTAAAAATACAAAAATACAAAAACACTCTTATTCTACTGTCGTGTATTCTTTCTTTCTATACTTTAAATTCAACTTTATAGAAAAATCTCATAACTTTAAATTCCACATAGATAGTTAGAAGTTAGATTCCATAGATCCCTGCAACAATATTGTGAATGCGCCTTAATGCAGCCATAATTCATATACTGTCCCGTGCATATTTGATCATATTTCAGAGGCATGAGGAAATACTACCTAAACTCAATTTTGCTAATTAAGCTGACCGAGGACGTTCTGTAGGCTGTCCTAACTGGCCAGCGTCCAGCACAGAGTCATAAATTGCAGCGGGATATCCATTTCCAACAGTTTACAGAGTGTTTCAATGAAACACATTGCTGCGGTATGGGTATATTCTGGAGATCATTATCTTTAAATCCGCTGGTTGAATGCAACCTTAAAACTGCATAAATGGACTGAGATGCATTAATTAGTTTAACTGCAGCACAGCCACACTGGCCAAAAACACCAACATATTGCCAACAGCATGACCCCCATGTGCGTTAAAAACCATTGTTGACAAATCATAGAGTCAAATTTACACAAGATAATATTTTATATTTCCTCAGCTGTCCTGTAGTAAACTGAGCTCATCCTAAAAGTTATGGGTGGAAAAATATTCATCACAACATCCCAACAAGGAAGCATCCCCTTTAAGATCGGAGAAGAATGTGGTGAGTGAGAGCCGCTAACGGTACTTAGCCTGTTACGGTACTTAGCCTGTTATGGTACTTAGCCTGTTAAGGTACTTAGCCTGTTAAGGTACTTAGTATGTTATCGTAGTCAGCCTGCTAGTGTCCTTAGCATGTTAATGAACTTAGCCTGTTAAGGTACTTAGTATGTTATCGTAGTTAGCCTGCTAGTGTCCTTAGCATGTTAATGAACTTAGCCTGTTAAGGTACTTAGTATGTTATCCTAGTTAGCCTGCTAGTGTCCTTAGCATGTTAATGAACTTAGCCTGTTAAGGTACTTAGTATGTTATCATAGTTAGCCTGCTAGTGTCCTTAGCATGTTAATGAACTTAGCCTCCCAGGGTAGGGCATAACATTTGACTAATTGGATCCATCGTGTGTACATTGGTACATCGGAGCGCCATATCTTCAAGCAGTGGACATGGCGGCGGTCTGGGAGGGCTACCTGCGGTCGGGGAGGAAGTACATCTTGACATAAAGGCTTCTGGGTCGCCCGTCCGGTCGGAGGGGCAGCTCCACGGCCTGCAGCACGTTGACTATCAGCTGGTGACCCGCTTTGTCATACCATAGCTTCACCTGAAGGACGGCACAGATGCACACATTTTGAGACACGCACGCACACATGCACGCGCATGCATAGACACACACACACACAATGTGTTCCATCAGCAAGTCATCTTCTTTTAATAGCGCATGCAGATGATCGTGGAGAAACTAACACACTTTCCTGTGTTTCCAGTGAGCACACCCACAAGGACACAAACACTTAAAATCAATGCTAAACACACACACACACACACACACACCACACCTCATATGACCAGGCTCACACTCCAAATCATAGGCAAACACACACACACATGCACGCACACACACTCCAGCCCTGTATCCCACAAACAAACACACTGATATAGGCCTACACTCAAACTCACACACACACACACACACACACACGCGCGCGCACACGCACACACTTACAGAGATCTGTCCAGGCATGAGCTGCGGTGCGTTGGGGAGCAGGCCGGTGCAGGAGGGAGACTGGACGGAGATGGACGGTCTGTCCATTTTCTGGGACTCGAAGGAACTGGAACCTGCTGCAGGAGCCACATTGAGGAGACACAGGAGGGAAGACGGAGTTTGATTCTAAACCCAGACCCGAGCAAAGACACACAGCCTGCAGGGTTCCCATGGTAACCTGGGTTCATGTGGTTCATTTCGTTTCGCATTCATTTATTCAGATTTATTTGTATAAATCGTCAAATTTGATTGATTGCTTTTGCAAGCGGGTAGGAGACTCTAGTCAGATATTATAGTATGTGATTTGTAAGTATGTCTTTCGAGAATAAAAAATTGCCAAAAAAGCATGTCATGTACTGTCAATTTGTCTTTGGAGGAACTCAAAACCAGTGTTTTGTGGTGTGTGACTGTACTTCTGCATGCCACAGTGTATCCATGCACCCATCAGGGGACACGCCGGGCCCACCCTATGTGTCTGGTTGAATATGAATTAGGTGGCACCCATCACAGCAGTTTTTTTTGTCATTCATGCTGACCAAATTATTTTTATGATTTATTACTGGTAAAATGCAGACTAGCCGTGTTGCTGTGCATATCATATGTCCAGGGCAAGTTGCCAATTCAATCTTTGTGGACGGAGGTTCGTAACAGCCATGACATGGAGAAAACAACTTGACCTAGCGAAGCCAGAGGACAGTTTTCTACACACACTCGTTTGAAGACACGGCCTATATGGTGATAACAACTCTGATCTGGAAGAACAGCCTAAATAGGAAGAAGGCAATTGTGGTATTCTGAGGATTCGCAAATCAAGAGTTTGTTGAATGAAGCTTTGAAATGACTTTTAAACCTTTTGATCGTGTTTTGGTGCATCTTTGAAGAAAGCCGCTGTTTGAAGAAAGCAACTGTTCTGCTTTCCTCAAAGACGAACCGTTTTGAAAGGGAAAACACATCAGTAGTAAACATCAGGAAGGAAGGTATTTATAGCAAGATTTAACTTAAATGAAAGAAATAGGAAAAGGAAGTGAGAGAGAGAGAGAGAGAGGGAAAGAGAGAGAGAGAGGGAAAGAGAGCATGATAGAGAAAAAATAAGTATGAAAAGAGAATCATAAGGACAGACAGACATACAGACAGACAGAGAGGCAGACCAGAAGAGATACGTACTAGATTCTAATGGAGGGTGTGATGTGTCAGGGATTCTTGGGATATCACTGGAAAACAGAATGAAGAAACATGTCAGTCAGAGTCATACCAGCATCCGATTCATATTAGTTTACTCCACAGGCAAGCATGCTTACTATATGTTTTCTACAATTAGTAACTGATGCCTAAAAAGTAGGAGGACTTTTTTTTTATTTTAATTTTGACACCCAGGTAAAAATGTTGTGGGTGTCAATGAAATGAGAGTAAAAGCAGAGGGGGGAGGGGGGGGGGCAGAGAGCCAGGCTCTTGTCATGAATCCAGTGTTTCCCAGAGGAACTCGGTGGCATTCGTGGCAGTCCAGAATCATATAAGAATATGCCCATAGTAATATAAGACACACCCACTATTATGTAAGACACACCCGTTATTGTATAAGACCCGCCCACAACCACATAAGATAATCATCTTATCCGAATGAGCGTTTCTACGCTAAGTGCAACTGAAGTGAAAGTTTCATATTCACATTTCTTCCGATATATTTCTTTCGGGCCTATGATCACAGCTGCCATAATTATCACGCGGGACCCAAGGGAAACACTGGAGACCATTTTTTTATGATCTTTAAAGATGCTCACAATATGGCCACTCTTGACACTAGTAGTATTTCACAGAGAACTGGTGTCAGCAGGGAACACTCAAGAGGTTAGGGAGCCCCATCCTAAGAATTGAAATAAAGGCCAATTTATGGTCGACAATTGTCTAGAATGCATGTGATGAGCAGGGTATGGTACCCATGTCTCTTCATCTTCGAGGCAGTAGCATGACCCACTGTGGCACCACACTGTCCAGTGCTAAAACCCACACTGAGCTAATGTATTTGGAGCTATGAATTTAGCCTTGAGGCTTGGGTAGGACACTGTCTATGAGCATCTGTAAATTTGAAGTTACTATTCTAGGATATATCACCAACTTACCGACACTTTGGGTAAACGTTTGAACACAAACACTTGATGGTGGAATGAAAGGACCCAATGGACTGCACAAAACATCATGAAGCTTACAGAAGCACATCTACTGTCCCAAGACTGTGTGCAATGGACATTTTGCATCTGTTCTCATGAGCATGTAAGTTTGTTCAATTAAAGAGGGGTATCCTACTGGTAACGGTATATTACCTGTTACTAAGAAACACATCTGATCACATGATGGACTTTTCTTCTGTCACTAAACTGTACTCACCAGAAGTCAAGCAACTCAACTGACATCATGGGGTTGTGACTGTGTATGGCCACCTGTTGTTATTAAATCATAGTGGAGTGAGAGTCAAGTTTATAGAAATTAAACTCCAGTCAAGTACTGATGAGTTACTGTCCACCATTGGTGTTGTGGGATTAAATATGTTCTGGATTCTGCAGCAGAACCCATCCCAGTAAGAAACAAGGCCACCTTAAAGACCTTGATTCATATTAATGAGGTGCTGGCTGCTGTTTGGCTGGTCTTACTGGTGTCCTAGGCCCTATACACAGACATGGGCAGCCACACGACCATAACTATGGCTGTCCCAATTGCTAGCCTGCTTTTCACAACTTCTGGTCCTATCTAGGTAGGTATCTAGGTAAGCGCATTCCTTATTAGGTACCTTGTGTAACATTTTGTCAAATTCGCTGCCTATTCGAGAAGCGTCCTAGCAATTGGGAAGCAGTCCATTAGAGCCTTCAGAGTGGACAGGCTAATGTACATTTTAGGTTGAAGACAATAATAACCCCTCTTTAAAGGAAGAAAACGTAGCATCTGCATCTATTTGTGAAACAGCTGACATTTGCAACCGCTTGGCGTTGTTTCGGAATACAATTCAGTTTGATTGGATTTGGAGTGGTGGGGGGGGGGCGTAAAATGACAGAAGCAGCAGCATCACATACAGGTGTGGGGTACCAGGGGAGTGCAGATAATAAGTTTCATTTCAAAATGGGACGATTGGGAGGATCCATCAATGCAACACGTTGTTTTGTTTACTTACTGATATTTTCTACACACCCTTCGCAAGTGTTTGGAGAGAAATTCATACATTCAATTTTTTTAACCATTGAAGGAGCACGTTGTATTGGGATATTGCAGAATTGTAGGAGGGAAAATTAGTTGGTTGTTTATGAAGAAAATGATGGCATGTTTGTGCAGAATGAGGATGCCCTGGTGTGAAATGGAAGTGAAGGTGGGGTTTTTGAATGGTCGCTAAATCAAATGTGTCTCAGCAAAAATACAGTTAGTAAGTGCCAAATAAACTATGCAATACTGCTTGAGCTTTGCATCTTTACATGGCTCTTGGAGACCTGATGAGACATTGCTTGTCTCATCTAGATACAGTGCATTCAGTGTACTCAGACAATGACTCCTACAATGCAGTACCTTAAAAACACTAATGCAGCTCAGCCTGTTCCCTGAAATGACTCTGGCAATTTACTGTCACAACAACGTACCCAGCATATTGAGCATGTTGACGTTGTATAAAAGGTATTTAGCGATGCCGAATGACGACACAAAATGATATATCTAATATATGTAATTTAAATAGCTAAATATATCTTTGTGTGAAGTTGAGATAGATATATGGTCTCATTTAAATGGTTTGAAGTGATAACTGTGAACCATTTTACAGTATTGGTGTTATAGTTGAATGCCTTCAGAATAAAACACTGTAAAATAGGAATACTTTCGACTTTACTCAAGTCAAAAAGTGTAGCCCGCTTACAAGCATGAATAGAGAAATAAGCCTATAAAAGTTAACCTTTAAAATGTGTGTTAACTGCGGATAGGCCTGGATGCTGTTAGCAGTCATTCAGGCTGTGGCAAAATGCAAGCACTATTGCACTTTTAAAGGCAATAGCACTCAAGTCACAATGGAAACTTCACTTGGCACTTGGCAGGTGCTGCAGTGGCTATTTTGGATCTGTTGGATGCGCCCACGCAGCATCTCGTCTGTATACAGATTTAAACAGCCTTCCAGCAAATTGCCTGGATTAAACGAAGGGGTCAGTGGCAACACGGCGCACAGAGTCCGCTTGACTCGTTCGGTAGGCCAAGTTAGTAACGTGACATATTGGCCCCCTTATCGAGATTGGGTCGCATTTTGCTCAATATAATGATCCAATAACGTAATATATTTTATATGTTGGGAGTATACTAATCAGTATAACTCTTGCTAGCATAATACCCAAACACAATACGTTTCGAAGTGTATAACCATCTCTGCCATAGTACCGTTCCATTGTTGCATAGTTTATTTCTGCTCACCGAGGAGCTGCAGATGATCCAGGGGCATTTTGAGGCTTTCCATAGATATAGAATATTGGCTGGATTGTGTTTGAGAGTACTGCCCTCTAGTGGTCGGACATGAATGAATGCCGCTTTGAATTAGTTTGGAAAAGAATATTAGTTTGGAAAAGAATGACTGTAAAACATGACGTCTCATTGTGTGCCTGTTGCGCTGTAGATGTCTTACCCAATAGGGCGGGAGACCACCAGCTCCACTTGGGGCTCAGCTTGAGACTCAAGGATGATGTTGTAAACTTCCTTCATGGTTGCCCCCGGCAACAGCTTGCCATTCCATTGTAAAACTTCATCACCTGAAATTGAGCAGTTTTTAATTGTCTTTGCTTTCAGACCTAACACATGTTTTGTGAATTTGTAAATTGCAATAACTACATTATATAATAATATATTAATTGTGACAGTTAATTGAAGAATGGCCACATTCTGAGATGAAGCCCTGATGTACCAAGATTATATACCAATGGTTGCAGATTGATCATCTCAAAAAACATTCAAGAAAGTTGATTTCCTTCATTTATTGCATTTTCTCTAGCAGTTCTCACACCGCAGTCACAAGTGTTATTATTTTCATATGACTCACTTAGTTACCTTGTTAGGTTCTATGTAAAAATGAGTCAAACATTCAGAGGAACTCAAAAGCTTGGCACTGGAGAGTTCCTGTTACATTGTTAATATAGTCTTTTTAAAGACACACAGTGACGGTTGTCTGTTGGCCTGTGTTAACATATTGCAGGCTTAAACATAAACAACAGTCAAGCAGTCTAGTTTGGAAGTTTAGATTTGGAAAATGTGAGCCAACTGCAATACAAATATTAACAATTACAGTTTATATATAGGTAGGCCTACATCAGGTGCTCTCTACAGTGGAGTATGTAGGGACCGTTGGCAAGTAGGACTACAAGCAGCAGAATTTCAAACTGCAATAACCTTTTAATTACTGAAAGTAAAACTATTGTTCCATCTGTTTCCTGGGAAACTGACCAAATAATAATAACAACAATAACCTTTAACACATTTTCATGCTCAGGCTATATTAGAAAATTACTTTCACTTTTTAAAGTAGATATCAGATACTGAATAGGCTTACATTTTTCATCCTAAAATATCAGTTGTTTTGCACTAGATTGATGCATTTCGCTAGATCGATGCATTTGGCTAAAATCATAGAGGGTTCGGAGTCCATCCGCTACAGTCTCTAAAAATTCTGTGGGAAACACTGGTGCATGCACGTTCATGTGTGTGTGTGTGTGCGCGTGTGTGTGTATTCTATAGCCCACCTGCCCTTAAATGGCCCACCACGTCAGCCAGACTGCCCTTCTTGACTTTGGTGATGAAGGCCCCCAGCCTGCCTGACTCTGTCACTCTGCCCCCCACCACCTGAGCAAGGGGAGGGACAGTCACAGCGTATTAACGGGAACACACGGTAACGGTATCACTCTTAAAACATGTTATATTCAGTGTATCACAAGCTGACATGCAACGTTTAACTTGCCGTTTTAATACAAACAATACAAAATTATTTTAATACATGCGTATTATGCGTAAGTATCATTTCTGAGGACAACAAGTTAACCACCAATTTAAAAGTTATATAATCAACGATATTTCTCCTTTAAGAGTTAAGCAAAGTGGAAAAAAAATCGGCTAGTGCAGCGCTTCATCTTTGTCTACGCTGTGTTAACTTTATGTGCATACAGTATGCTTGTCCGCCATCGATCTGACCTTTAACCCCAGTAGAGCACCGGCCTCTTTTGGCATGGCGGCGCTCCTCTTGCTCAGGGTGATGCGTCCGATCAGGTGGTCTCCTTCTTTGGACGGTTGCCAGGTTACGGGATGCTGCGAGAGGTCAAGGGGTCACGTTAGTCTCTTGTAGCCTTGTCAAACAGTCGCGGTGGTGGTGCCGGAGGAGTACAGAGGAAGCATGCAGAACAGGACAGCGTGCAGGTCAGTGCAGAGACACATGTTCAAAGTGTAAATTAAAATCACATTTACATGCACATCAATATGCACGCCTAGTAGAATGAGATGCACACAGAGGCTATGCAGATATGATACAGAATAATAAACAGATTTAATTACACACAGACACACATAATCACAAATAAACACACACACAGAGTGCATTCAAAATCAATTTCCAGCCAAATAAACATACTATTTATATTTATATTTGTTTTACCATTATTATTTAACTTAGAATATATATAAACCGTTTTTTGACCACAAACAAAGCCAGAGCCGGTGACTTACATGCCATCCAGTGGGGTCATGAGGGTAGCACTCCCAGTCACCTGCAACAGGAAGCATAGTCAAGACTTCAGGCTCACCAGCTGTCTTCTACTGTACACACACTACCATGCTCTGTACTCTACACTCCATACCCCATAGCATGTCCATACCCTATACCCTATACCCTATACTCAGTCTCAGGGCTATGCAGAAATAAACCGGTGATCTGGTTCAATAACAACGATGAAAAGTGCAGATGCCGGACAGCTTTGCTTGTCCATTAAGGAAAAGAGTGAGATGAGCTCCGGTGTAAAAAACTAGAATGACGATGGAGGGAACAACAGCGCAACTGTTTCTGCTACACACACACACACACACACACACACACACACACACACACACACAGGCGGACACACACACACGAATGCACTTAAACAGATACACAAATGTGCAAATGCACCACTTACACACCCACCTGCACCCAGACACTCACACACACCATAGATCACCATCAACAGATTCCTAGCACACGCTGCTTAGGGGGCCTCCTCTCAAGGCCAGTGTTTATTGAATATTCAGGCCAGGGACAGGATTAGAAATACATTTCTACTCTGCAGCAGTCTTTGTCCTGGACCTGCACACATGCTTTCATTAAAAGGACAAGCTACACGTTTGTTCTGGATAGGACCTTGATTTTGTTTTCCTCAAGAAATAAACAACTTTGTTATCAATTGAAAGTTGAGAGTTAAAAATACCAACCCTAGCCTGCTAAAAGAGTGGCCCCAGAGGGACGCTCTCATCGCAGATCTGTCCCCGGGGCCCCACATCCTCTACTGTAAACAAACTGCACTTCATCAAAGTCCGTAACTTATACGTCTCTTATATATATATATATATCTATGGTGCACAGCAATACATTGTTGCTTTTGGTGTATATGCCGTCGGCCTGACTGTAAACGCGGACGAAACAAGGTCTTAAAGTAAAGAGGAGTTGGTTAAGTCTTCATGAGGACAGCGGTGGCAGGGGGATCGGTGAAGTTTCAATGGAGTGCAGATCAAATACGGCACACACACGTGGGGGAATGACCGAGGAGAGGAAACAGCCTGGAAGTAACCGTCACTATCATTACCTGCTGATCAGGGCGTAGAAGGGAAACTGAAGAGGACTCTTTCTATGAATGGATCGGTGGAGGTGTGGAAATGTAAATCTATTTACTCTAGATTACTCCTTAGAGTTCTCCATCGTACCTGTACGTTTCAAATGAATCTCTGGTCCTGTATGTACTGTATGTCCCCCGCAGTTCTGTGACTAAGTGGTGAGCCTAGGGTGGCCTGCTTAGCGATAGCGGCTGGATAATGTTTTCCCAGTTTGGGTATGCCAGGAATAGTGTGTAAACAGCACAGCGATTCAGAGCTCCAGGGTTCGCATAGCGAGTGAGGTCTCACAGGGGCCAGCTAAGGTCAACTGGTGGTCAAATCGCCCTGTCAACACAAACAACAACAAAACATAGTCCCCCCTCTCTCTCTCACCCTCTCTGTATCCCACTCTCCCTCTCCCTCATGTTGTTCTCACACACGCGCGCACACACACACACACACGCACACACAAGCACTCTAGGATGTTCCTTCCAAGACTGGGCTGAGACCAACACAACACAACACAACTTGTTTACATCCAAATTGATGTAGTGCTGTACGCTTTCACATGCAGACCACTCACACACACACACACACACACACACACAAGAGCAACACCCAGTACGACCCGAGTAGTAGCAGCTTAAGATATAATATATATAATATACAGTTCACTCTCAAATAATAACATAGAAAAATGTCTACCATCTTGAGTTTCGAAGACCATAGTATGTAAACAAAGATTAGAATAATCTTCTCGAAATCATAAGTCTCCTCAAAGTCTAGAAATGCCTTACCTGCCACTGGTCCAAAATAGTATGTACTGTACTGTTGAGTTATCTCTCTCTCTCTCTCTCTCTCTCTCTCTCTCTCTCTCTCTCTCTCACACACACACACACTGAGGTGAAAGACTGAGAGAAAACAGCTCCCTTCCCGTCTTTATATCCACCTCCAAAGTGGGAGTGTAGGAGTACACACATACACGCACACACACGCGCACACGCACGCACACGCGCACACACACACACAAATATATTGAAATATAGTGACTAACTTAACCTTAACTTATGGGTAACTTAGAAGTGGAAACACGTGGTGTTTGCTACACACTAAAGACACGTGATTGACAGCGGTTCCCACCTCTCTCGCTGACGCTCTCTATCTCGGCGTCCTCACAGCTGCTGTACTCGGGCGTTGTCCCGCCCTCCTCCTCAGAGCTGCTGACGCTGGTCTGTCTCTTCCCCCCGGCCCCGCCCATCCCGCGCTTCGACTTGTACGGCCGAGGCGGCGGCGGCCGCAGGGACTCCGACTGGTCTGAGCTCAGCGAATCATTGCGCAGCAT
>OMNO01078605.1:0-10044 GCA_900303215.1 Trachyrincus scabrus | reverse complement strand
ATTAGGGTTCGATTTTAGGGTTTGATTTTGTGGTTTTAGGGTTAGGTTTCTTATTAGAGGTCGTTTTAGGGTTTAATTTCTCCTTATAGTGGTTGGTTTTAGGCTTAATATCTCCATATAGGGTCTGGCTTTAGGTTCAGGGTTTGATTTTTGCTTTTGGTTTTAGGGCTAGGTTTCCTATTAGGGTTCGATTTTAGGGTTTGATTTAGTGGTTTTAGGGTTAGGTGTCTTATTAGAGGTCGTTTTAGGGTTTAATTTCTCTTCATAGGGGTTGGTTTTAGGCTTAATAACTCAATCTAGGGACTGGTTTTAGGTTCAGGGTTTGATTTTTGGATTTGGTTCTATGGCTAGGTTTCCTATTAGGGTTCGATTTTAGGGTTTGATTTTGTGGTTTTAGGGTTAGGTTTCTTATTAGAGGTCGTTTTAGGGTTTAATTTCTCCTTATAGGGGTTGGTTTTAGTCTTAATAACTCAATCTAGCCTCTGGTTTTAGGTTCAGGGTTTGATTTTTGGAGATAAAATGAAGAAAAACGAGAAAAACGAGAAATTAAACCCTAAAATGACCTCTAATAAGAAACCTAACCCTAAAACCACAAAAACAAACCCTAAAATCGAACCCTAATAGGAAACCTAGCCCTAGAACCAAACCCAAAAATCAAACCCTGAACCTAAAACCCGACCCTAGATGGAGGTATTAAACCTAAAACCAAACCCTAGAAGGAGAATTTAAACCCTAAATAAAACTCTAATAAGAAACCTAACCCTAAAACCACAAAACCAAACCCTAAAATTGAACCCTAATCCTAAAACCAGACCCTAAATTGAATTCTAAAGCTAAAACCAGACCCTAGAAGGAGATATTAAAGCTAAAACCAAACCCTAGAAGAAATTAAACCCTAAAACGAAATCTATTGAGAAACCTAACCCTAAAGCCACAAAACCAAACCCTAAAATCGAACCCTAATAGGAAGCCTAACCCTAGAACCAAACCCTAAAATCTAACCCTAAACCTAAAACCAGACCCTAGAAGGAGATATTAAGACTAAAACCAAACCCTTGAAAGAGAAAAATTAAACCCTAAAATGAAATCTAATAAGAAACCTAACCCTAAAACAACAAAACCAAACCCTAAAATCGAACCCTAGAATGGAATCCTAAACCTAAAACCAAACCCTAGAAGGAGAAATTAAACCCTAAAACTAACTCTAATAAGAAACCTAAAACCCTGGAACACCCTAGAACCAAACCGACTTCAGGGTTTGGTTCTGGGCTCTGAATGCTATCATACTCCTGTGCAACAGAAGGCGCAGCTTTTACTTTGACACACATCAAACATCCTCGATGAACCCAATTCCCACGTGACCGGATATGCCTTTTCAAAACATCGCAGCGTTCGTCTGTCCGCTGCAACGTTCCCACCATGTATTCTTTCATTTTAAGCTAGTATTTCCAAGAGGGCATTGATTTATAATAATATTCTATATATCCCTGTCAACATATCGCGGCAGCGACATGGCGGGACCTCTGCTGGAGTTTGAGACCGAGATGTTCCTGAGTCTGTTCGGCTCTGACGGGCTGCTGGTGACGGCAGAGGGCATGGGCATAGACCGCATCCTCCTGCAGTTCATGAGGGTTTACTCCGAAGAAGGGAGTCTGGTTCTGTTGCTTAACACGACCACCCCTGAACAGGTAAAATGTCCCATCAAATCCCAAACCAGATTTAGATTACACGTCACGATGAGTCGCAACTCGTTGTGATCTCCCCGCCCATGTTTCAGTCTGTTATCATGTTTGCAACTTCTAGCACTGATGAGCTTTATGATCTTACTGATGGCGTGTCAAATACAAAGTGATCCAAAGTGTGTGTTTGCGTTCATCGTCGCTCACCATCCCTCTTGCGATGTAGGAGTATTTTACGGAACAGTTGCGAGTGGAAGGTGTGACCCACCTGCCCAAGACCGTGACCAGCGACACCCAGAGCACCGAGCGCTACGGCGTGTACACCCAGGGAGGGGTGCTGTTCGTCACCAGCAGGATCTTGGTGGTGGATTTCCTAACGGACCGCATCCCTGCTGATCTCATATCAGGTATCATGTCATATCATTTTTTAAAATCAGAAATCCCAACATACATCCGGATCTTTAGTAGTAATATAGTTTTAAAGCATTCGAAGTGTTGATAGAATAAAAAAGAAGTCAAATGTTGAAATGTAATCCCACATAAGATAAACCAAACGTATGAATTACATTTATTTTACATTTTATTCATCTTATTTCTGTCTATATGAATTCTGTTTTACAAAATATCACCCTACCTTTTTGCTTTGGATAAAAAGAATGTTATTTGCCATTCAGTATCAGCAATTATCAATTATGTATAAAATATAATAAAAACCCTTATGTTACAACATTGAATTACATACTGAATTTATTGACTTCATGTCTATGCCTCAGTATGCTCGCCTCCACTGAATTTGCTGAAATATATTGTAATGCATGTGTAGCCCACTGACATTTGTTATTCTGTTGTGTAGTGTTGTTTTTTAGAACACCACTTGATGGAGCCAAAGGCAAACCTCCCCCTAGTGGACACCAGTAACGCTACACTGCCATCTAACCCCTGTGCTGCTGCTCTCCAGGTATCTTGGTGTACCGTGCCCACAAGATCATCGAGTCATGCCAGGAGGCCTTCATCCTGCGTCTGTTCAGGCAGAAGAACAAGACTGGCTTCATCAAGGCCTTCACAGACAAGGCCACGGCCTTCTCCTCGGGCTTCTGCCAGGTGGAGCGCGTCATGAGGAACCTCTTCGTCAAGAAGCTCTTCCTCTGGCCCAGGTGGGACCCCGTACTATAGAAGGCTCAAACAAGCTCATACAACTACACTTAAACATTGTACTTGTATGGTTGTATGTCATTGTTTACATTGTCATGTTCATTGTGATTCATATTGCATTGTCTCCAGTCATTCTTCTCTTGCCAACTCTTTTTTTTTTTTATATTATATTTTATATTACTATTTACTAGTAATATTTTATTGCTATTATCATCCAAGACTATACCTGATTTGGGAAAGATAAATAATCCAGAACATTTTAGTAGTTCCATCGTTTTAAAGCATTAGAATTGTAGATTGAAGTTCAGATGGACGTCTGGCTCCGTGTCTCCCAGGTTCCAGGCGTCGGTGAACGGGACGCTGGACCGACACAAGCCCGAGGTGGTGGAGCTCCACGTGGACCTGACCCCGGCCATGCGGGCCATCCAGACCTCCGTCATGGACATCATGAGTGCCTGCCTGAAGGAGCTGAAGCGCTACAACCCCAGCCTGGAGGCCGAGGACCTCTCCCTGGAGAACACCCTGGGGAACGCCTTCGATAAGGTCTGCTACACTGTCTTGTTACTGCCCTCGCACCACCGCCAGAGGCCTCGGTTGTTATGGGTTATATTTGTACTTATTGATCACAAATTTTCCTGTCTGGGATTAATGAAGTACATCCTATTTTATCTTATTTGTAATTGTTTTGTTATTTTTTATTTACACATACTGCATTACTAGGTAGGCATATTTTGACTTTACGAACACTGTTAAACTGTGTTCAACAGAACGTTTAGAAGATAACGTCCTCTGATATTGTGTGTCTAAAAAACAAAAGAGTATACATTCCCACAAAAATGTATCCCTAGATGCCTCCATAAAAGTGTTTGATAATAGTTTGTAGGAAGTGTGCTGTGCAGTCAAACCCGATTTTGAATGTAGTTGTGTGTCCTCTTTTATCCATAACCCACACAGACCATCCGCCACTACCTGGACCCCCTGTGGCACCAGCTGGGGGCCAAGACCAAGGCGCTGGTTCAGGACCTCAAGGTGCTGCGGGTGCTGCTGCTCTACCTCACCCAGTACGACTGTGTTACCTTCCTCAACCTCCTGGAGTCCCTGCGCTCCAGCCAGAAGAACTTTGGCAGCAACTCCGGTGAGAAAGCACCAAACACAGGATCGTCTAGTACAGGGGTCCTCAATTACAAATATTAAAGGTCCGCAAATAAGACAAAGGTCCAGAGATGACTCCTAGAGTTGACAGCCGGGGGGGTAGTATTGACAGCACCGTAGTATTGGGTTCTATTAGTGATTTACTTTTCGTTGCTATAAATTCAATTGTGTAAATAAAGCTATCATGGAGATGACGGTGCGCTGAATGTGATCGGGCCAAAGCAGAGTACACGTCCTATTACAGACAGTGGAGCAGTCGGACATGCGGAGCGCGCGTTCCAGTGGAGGAAGCGGAGATTTACTTTTACTTTTACTTACGGAGAATTTTGACGCGTTTGTCTCACAGAAAATACATGAAAAGTATAATTTGCTCAGAGTCCGGAGACAGTTGTGGTTCGGTCCGGATCCGGACCGGAGTCCGGGGTTTGAGGACCCCTGGTCTAGTAGTTAGGGTGTTGGACTCTCAGCCGAAAGGTTCTGTGTTTGATCCCCCCTTACCCAGTCTACCTGTAGGCATCCGTGAGCAAGACGCCTTTTAATTCTTACCAGCTCCTAAGGACATGGGTCTGATTTCGCTGTAAGTCACTTTGGATGACGTTGGCGTATTTTCTTTCTCTTAACTTGATCGTACTTTTGTGAGCCACGACAGATTCAGCAAAACGCTCGTAAGTAGTGGAAATTGTCCTGAACAGTGCGTTAACATGATGAGTCCCACCTGTTCGTAAATGAGTGCGCACGTTCATAAGAATTTGAATGCGCATAAATCACACCCCCAAAAAACGATATATAAGGAGGCGTTCCGCCCCATTTCTGCTGAAGCGGCATTAATTAAAAAGGCACCTGGCCAAGAAAAATGAATGCGGAGCTTCAAGTCCTCCTTTCGGTAATTGATAAAGAAAACACATAATATTTAGCAGCGTCAGTAGTGGCATTACACTCTAGATCACCTGCTAAGGTAAAGGAGTGGGGGAGAAATGCAGTGTTCGAAATTTAAAAAAAGGGTTCATTTTAAAATACATTTCAAAAGTTCCAAGTTGTTCTGAAGAGGAGGCTCTAGGCAGGACAGTTTGGACAAGCTGTGCTATGTGCGGTTTAGTGGTTTAGTTGAATGTGTTTAGTACCCACCTCGGATAAACCCATACACATCTGCAGCCACGTATCATTGAAATATCAGTCAAACAGCCAAGAGCTGTATTGCCACAATCTTGAATAAAGAAGACTCGATGTGTCTTATATACCAATAGTAATCAGATATTCTAGTGCCTCCACAACAGAAGTAGAACTTTATTACGTGCATTCTTATTAATACTATTTTGATTATGATTATTGTTGTATAATGGAGATAGCCTAATAGAATTATATTAAACCCACTGTGAAATCCGACTGCAAAACAGTAGGATATAATTTTAATGTCATCATTATACAAGTTTATTTGTTTAATTTAATGTTTTTAGAACGTGGTCAAAGTCAAAGTCACGGAATAGGACTCGCTTGGCTAAATAACGTTGGATTTTTTGCTTTGGCTAACCGTACTCGACTCGTACGGCAAGTCGAGACCACTCGTAGATTTTGTGTGTACCTCAGAGAAGATCCTCTAAATACGAGGATTTTGGTGAATGCGAAAAATGCTCTGAAAATGCTCGTACGCATAATTTAAGCACAAATCTGTGCGTGGTTCTTGCATGAGGCCCAGTGTCTCATAAATGAATAAATAGTAGGCTATATAGTAATAATACATAAATAAATGATGGCAGTGCTTCCCAACCAGAGAAATACAAATAGCATACAGAAATATTTTTGTGAAATGTGAATTTTAAAAGTTATATGAAACTCTGGCAACTATGGTGGTAAGTCAGGAAACCTATTGAACCAAGGCCTCTACCAAAATTATAACAATTTATTTCCATCGCTGTGCCATTGCTCATATCCACTTCTCTGTATGTCGTTACCCGCTCATTGTAGGCGGTTGCTCGCATATTATGGAGATTCAGTACACATATTCAGGTGTACAGTACAGAACTTAAGGTACCCAAGGCAAGTGAAGAAGTGGGAGTCTAAATAACACATTGTGTCGGACTGTATGCCATATGAACTACGTGGTGCCCATGCGTGCTATAAAACCGATTCTTGTGGGTGTAGCAGCATGGTTTCTCTGTCTCTGTCTGTAAAGAACAGATGTGTGACGTGTTGGCCCCTGTAGGCTGGCTGTTCCTGGACTCCCAACACCCGTATGTAAAGAGTATTGTAAAGAACAGATGTGTGACATGACCGTAGGCTGGCTGTTCCTGGACTCCAGCACCTCCATGTTTATGAACGCCAGGAGCAGAGTTTACCGTTACCCTGAGAGTAAGAAGAAAATGAAGATGGGCCTGGAAGCAGCAGACCCCAAGCCATCGGCCGCTGCTACTGGTAATGGACAATAACACGTATGAGAAAGACTTCATTCAATAGTTCTGCACAGGATCCATGTGCTTTGATTGTGTACTATAAGTGTGTTTGTTCTTAGACTTGTTGAATGAGTGAATACGTTTTTTAACAAATGCTATGTTTATTGCTCATTTCTATCCTGTCTTTCTAAATGGTTACCGATATCCTTTACTGCTTGTATGTGTATGGTTGATCACGATATTGTGTACTAATATTGGTGTGTGTGTTTGTGTGTGTGTGTTACAGAGGGGAGGCGGGAGCTGGTGCTTGAGAAGAGTCCCAAGTGGGCGGCTCTGACTGAGGTCCTGGAAGAGATCGAGAAGGAGAACCAGAACTCTGCACACCAACCAGGTGAGCGCTGTTGCAGACAACACCTGTAATGTCTGGCGTATAAAGTATCTACACCCTCTGGCAATTGTAGGCCAATGTGTATCTTACAAATAATTACTATCTACTATGAGTAGATAGTAATCACTATCTTTTTTTTCCATTAATCAGACGCATAATCAAAACAGATTTCCTCTTCCCTTTGACCCTCAGGCCGCGTGCTGATCTGCGGCAGCGACGACCGCACGTGCGCCCAGCTCCAGCAGTACATCAGCCGCGGGTCGGACGCTCTGCTCCGGCGGCTGTACGCGCGCACCATCGCCAAGAAGGACGCCAACGCCGCCGCAGCCTTCCAACTGGAGGACCACCGCGAGGGCCGAGGCTGGGCCAAGAACAAGCCCAAGGACGACGGAGCCTCCAAGGGGAAGAAGGCCGTCGCGAAGTCGAAGACCGCCAAACAGACGTCCAAGAGTAAAAGCAGACCCTCCCTGACGCTGACCCAGATGATGGGGAAAGAGGGCGGGGACGGAGCGGAACAGACGGGCAGCAGCGGAGACGAAGCCGGCGCCGGTGTGGGCGGTGGTGACGCGCTCTCGGGGGACGAAGAAGAGCAGCTCAAGCTGGACCTGTCGTCCGACTGCTACTACGGCGTGGTGCGGGAGCCGCTGACCGTCATCCACCCGCTGCGGGGCTGCACTGACCCCCACAGCCTGACGCGGGTACTGCACGAGGTGGAGCCCAGCTTCGTGGTGCTGTACGACGCCGAGCTCAGCTTCGTCCGCCAGCTGGAGATCTACAAGGCCAACCGAGCCGGGAAGCCACTGAGGTACGTGGGGCAGGATAGGGGGGCTGGTCAGGGTGTTCAACGCCCAGTCGAAAGTAGCAGTAATCCCACTGATTCCTTCTCCTTTGTGAGAGTGATGCTTCATTTATTCCACGTTCCTTTACAGTCTTCCTTTATGTCTGAAAACCATGTGGCTCCACTAGTCCACTCTTAACTAGTCCAAACTAGACTCCGTAGTGCTCTGTGTTTACATGCCGTCACGTCTTTTCTTAAAGGCACACAACGCACTTCCGTCTGCCAAATACTACTTAAGTCTACATAAAGTTCAGTTCATGTGTGTATTTTATATTTACTTGTTTAAAGAAAACTTTTTTTTTGCTAAAATAAAAAAAATCTATCAAAAAGTTCTTTGTGTTTATTTTTATGTATTTGTTTGCTTATAAGTTAAATGTTCTCAAATATACTTTAAAAATGTCGGTAAACGGTGGGGCTAGGACTCTCCAAAATCGGTATCGGTGGCAAATAAGTCATATCGGTCTCTAGTCGAAAGGCTATGGGTTCGAAGGCATCCCTCGCTTTGGACGAAAGCATCTGCTAAATTACTAAATAGTAAAATAGGACTTGACACAAAGTATTTTCTCCTTTTACCGGTTGTCTTATTTTTGTTTGTTCAGAGTGTATTTCCTGATCTATGGAGGCTCAACAGAGGAACAGAGGTATCTCACCGCGCTGTCTAAGGAGAAGAAAGCCTTCGAACACCTCATCAGGTAAGTTTGTCGAAAACAAATGAATGTGTTATGTTGTTGTTGTGTTCCAGCATCGCGTTTGGGGTGTGGGTGAAAAAGGGCTGCTCTTTGGGCTTGTTGTTATGTGTGTTTTGAGGTGTCGGTTCAACATGCCTGCCCCTTCTGTACCGGCCCTACAGGGAAAAGGCGACCATGGTGGTTCCGGAAGAGAGAGAGGGTCGAGAAGACACCAATCTGGACCTGGCGAGGAATCTGGAGCCCGCCAACGCCACCACCAACACCCGCAAAGCAGGCACGACTTCTCCATTTAACTCTCCACATATCTAGTCACTGGTTAGTTATTTTAGTAGAAGCTTTTATCCAAAGTGACTTACAGTGAAGGCAGCTTGTAGACATCGGGGGATCGAACCTTGCGTATTTCGGCCGGGGGGAGTCAAACACCCGTGCTTTGCTGATTAGCGCAACCCAGAGCCACGCTTGATGTACTGAATGTAATACGTTTATAACAATACAATACAATTGTAATACAATTCATCAAAAACGTGGTGAAACATTTTCAGGTTTTCCACCCTTGCTCATATCCAAATGTCCTAAATGTACAATTGTTTTTTTTTAATGTTTGCGTTCCCCGTCTGCAGGGGGCCAGGATCAGCCCAGCGAGCCATCCAGGGTCATCGTGGACATGCGGGAGTTCCGCAGCGAGCTGCCCTCCCTGCTCCACCGCCGGGGGCTGGACATCGAGCCCGTCACCCTGGAGGTGGGCGACTACATCCTCACCGCCGACATCTGCGTGGAGCGCAAGAGTGTCAGCGACCTGATCGGCTCGCTGCAGAGCGGCCGCCTGTACACGCAGTGCGTGTCCATGACCCGCTACTACAAGAGGCCCGTGCTGCTCATCGAGTTCGACCCCGCCAAGCCCTTCTCGCTGGTGGCGCGCTCCGACTTCCGCCGCGAGCTCTCGGCCAACGACGTCACGTCCAAGCTCACGCTGCTCACGCTGCACTTCCCGCGCCTGCGCGTCCTCTGGTGCCCCTCCCCCCACGCCACGGCCGAGCTCTTCCAGGAGATGAAGCGCGGCCGCCCGGAGCCGGACGCCGCGGCCGCCCAGGCCATCACGGCCGAGTCGGAAGCCAGCGCGACGGCGGACCTCTACAACACGGGGCCGTACGACTTCCTGTTGAAAATGCCGGGCGTCAGCGCCAAGAACGTCAGGGCGCTCGTCAGCAACGCCGACAGCCTGGCCGACCTGGCGGAACTCAGCCAGGAGAAGCTAGCGCAGATCCTGGGACACGCGGGCAATGCTAAGGCGCTCTACGAGTTTCTGCATAACGTAGCCGATGTGCCCGCACCGGCTCACAAGGCAAAACGGACGTGAGGGGAAATTAAAGTCTTAAATTACTGTTGAAGAAAAAGACTGAGATACAATATCTTTTATATGGAATTTCTAAATGGACATGACATTTCTGAACTGAATTCTGTTTGTTTTTATATTACAAATATGAAATTGTTAACTTATTTTACAAAGGTGGGGGAAATAATAAATGTGATGTCAGACGGTGTTTTCATACACAAAATAAAGTATTTAATAACTCTGCAATACATTCTAATTATCATAGTGTAATTCCAATACACTATACATATTACACACTAATGTGTCCTCAGATGCTCATGGGCTACTGAGCTCATGTTGAAACCGTAGATAGGCTGTATAAAATAGGTTGAAACCAGAGGTTGTTGTTGTTGAAACCAAATCCCATAAATAAATAAACCAGGAGCG
>OMNO01078581.1:0-16313 GCA_900303215.1 Trachyrincus scabrus | reverse complement strand
TATAATCTGGGGGGTGAGGGATGCTGCTAAGAGAGCTTTTCCCAGCTCTGGAAAGTATTCCTGACATGTTTTGTTTGTAATGTTTCACGCCAGTGTCTTGGACTACTTCCACGTGATGACCTATGACTTCCATGGCTCCTGGGAGCACGTTGTTGGAGAGAACAGCCCCCTGTACAAAGGTCCAGCTGACCAGGGCTCCCTCATCTACTTCAATGTGGTAAGTGAAGGGTTCTCTCTTAATAATAATAATAATAATAACATACAGGTTGTATAGCACACATACCTTGAAACACCTTTGGACCAATCGCACTGTTAGAATCAGGATGTGACATCGGTATGTTTCCACTTGTGTAGGACTATGCCATGAACTACTGGAAGAGCAACGGTGCCCCCGCCGAGAAGCTGCTGGTTGGATTCCCCACCTATGGCCACACCTTCCGCCTGGCATCATCCAACACCGCCGTGGGAGCCCCCAACAGTGGTGCTGGACCTCCTGGACCCTTCACCCGCCAGGCTGGCTTCTGGGCCTACTATGAGGTATTCACTTTTTAGTGGGTATGTTTGGTTGACAAAGCGTGCATTTGGACGCCATGACATAGTAAGTCAGTAAGTAACACGAAACCTCTGAAATATAATTCAAATGACCCTCCCTTCAGATCTGCACCTTCCTGAAGCAAGGGGCCACACAGGCCTGGGACTCCCCCCAGGATGTGCCCTATGCCTTCAACAGCCAGAACATCTGGGTTGGATACGACAACATCAAGAGCTTCCAGATCAAGGTTTGCATATAGATACATGAGTGTACCTTTTATATTTGTCATTGTGAGTGAGTGAGGGTTTCTAACATCAACCATACGTTCTACCAATGTACAGCTCCAGTGGCTGAAGAAGAGCGGTTTCGGAGGAGCTATGGTTTGGAGTTTGGACCTGGATGACTTCAGTGGCACTTTCTGTGGCCAGGGAAAATACCCTCTGATCAACACCATCAAGACCAGCCTTGGAACTGGAGCTGGTAACGCATACAATCACACACATGCACACACACACTCAAGCAATATCTTCTCCCTTTAATTAAACGGCTTAATGCCATTGCATGACCAATCTAACAGTTTGCCTATGGCCTTTCTCAACAGCCTGCACTTCTCGCAAGCAGCCCCTGGCCCCAGTCACCCCCACTGCACACGCTCCACCTAGCGGAGGAGGCAGCAGCAGCGGAGGCAGCAGCAGCGGAGGCAGCAGCAGCGGAGGAGGTAGCAGTAGCGGTGGATCTGGATTCTGCGCCGGCAAGGCTAACGGACTCTACCCAGACCCCACCAACAAGAACCACTTCTACGAGTGCAGCCAGGGATTGACCTACCAGCAGAACTGTGCTGCTGGCCTGGTGTTCGACACCAGCTGCAGTTGTTGTAACTGGGCTTAAACGGGGTGGTTTTAGAGGAATCATATGATGTAATCAATGATGTAATCAAAAATAAATACAGCATTTAAAACATCTCTTATCGTTGGTGGTTTCTGTCCGGTGCTGATATAGTTCTCCAGTATGGCTGAATCATGTTTCACATCGTGGTGACGCAAAGAAGAGTAGAAGATACCGGACATATTTGAGCAAAAAATTGAGGCAAATTGTAGATTTTAAAGTTTATTTCACCCGACATAAACTCTGGTAACACGCCGGATAAAATAAAGACATCCTTGTGAGATATATTCCACAATTGGGTATGAACCCAGGAAGAAGGTAAAACATTAGGTTTCTTTCTACCTCACTGTGTTTATGGGATCACTAGGACACCTCGTCACCTGGTATAGATGCTTGTGTCACATATGGGGTTATGCTAACGCTAGACTTTCAGCCGCAGTGTTGATCAAGCGTCAGTTGATCAAGAGGGGGTCGAATGATATTGCTATTATTCTGAATTTAGTTGTATGAATAATCAGTTTTTGCTCTGGCAATATGCTTGCTTTTCATAAGGTTTGGGAAATACATATAGGATATAATTGAATGATTTTGCTTTGTGTTCTTTATTTCAAACTGAAAATAAGGCGAGGGTGGCTAGTGTTTTGTTGAAGAGATGCTCTACGCTCAGCCTTCGACCAAGTGATTCAAACTGATGGTCAAACGGGACACTCAGGGGCAGAAGCGAGCCAGTTGCTCATCCCGAAAAGTTGTTGAAATGGTTTTCCAGGTGTCTCACCACAACCCGACAGCTGGTCACTTAGGCTGTGATAAATCACGTAACCGCACATGGCCCGCTTCTATTGGCTGGACATTCGTGTGTTTGTACGTCGGTGGTGTGCGTCCTGCCGTGAATGTCGTTTAGTTAATCCTCCAGCCACCCCAAGCTCCGCTACGCCCACTACCTCTAATTGAGACTATTGAAGAAAATCTAAATCAAGGTGTAGTTCCAAAGTCCTTTGTGCCAAACAGACCACAGTTCCAAGACGCAATGTTCAACCATGTATTCGCAGGCTCTCGCAGGATACCCCAACAACCGGCCCCATCCTGCTACATGGTTGACTCTCTTCTTAATTTCTCACATACAACGGTATTAAAAAAACACATGACAAGGGCGGGGCTATCGGAGATCTTCCTAGTATTACCTGTTCACTATGCTATACAATACAAAAAGGTGCAACCCCCCTTATTTCCTATTGGGTTACTGTTATTTGAAAAAGCCAATCACAAACTGCCTACACCTTCTCTAGGTTGACCAACAGGCGGGATGTGATACCCGGGTGAGATCCTACACCCTCTCTAGGTTGACCAACAGGCGGGATGTGATACCTGGGTGAGATTGGTACACAGACCAGTTAGTCTGTGGAGGATCCGTTGTTGGACTGTAGCAGGAAAGACGGGACATTTAAAGGAATGTTCCACCAGCACAGCCACGTTTTTAGTGTGATCATAGTGTGATCATAGTGTCCCAAGCTGTCCAACTGTACCCACAAACCAAACAAAAACGCTCTGAATAAACGACAGACGCGAGTTGTATAATATATATGTATGATACTTTCATTTTCTGCTTGACTGTGATTTTTGGTAGGGACAATTCACTGGTTTCTTCACATTCGTACCTACTAAAAACTACGCCCATGCTATGTACTATCATCGTCATTTAGCATTTATGATCTTATGAACAGAAACCGAAAAGATCTTGGGTTCAAGCCTGGTTGGAGACTTTCCTTGTGGAGTTTGCATGCATCACCCAGTGTTCACCTGCGTCTCCTTAGGGTCCTTAATTGTCCCTTCCCTTCCAAAAGACATGCATGTTGGTGTTGAATTTCTTTTACAGCACTCACCTTGACTTCACTTGCGATAGCCAGATGAACACGTCCTCAGAGGACGTTGGGAGGTTATCTATGCTTTTAGCTGAGCCAGTGGAATGACCAACATGACCAAACAAATGAACGATATTGCGTGCAGATATGAAGTGGTGCCCAGGTGTATATAAGACGGACTCTTTCCGTTAGAACGTTGTACAGAGGCACCATGGGCAAACTACTGGTCTTCGTTGGTAAGTGAGGAACATGGCTCGAAATGGGCTTTACCACTCAAGACTTTTAAGCTTTTCACTTCATCTTAACACTTCAACCCACTGCTCTCTCTCTCTCTCTCTCTCTCTCTCTCTCTCTCTCTCTCTCTCTCTCTCTCTCTCAGGACGAGGGAGAGTATTGGACGACAGGAGAAACTGAAGGAGGAGCACAGACACAGGATGAAGGTTTGGTCATGTGACCAGGGGTTGTTGTGGAAACTGGCCAGATAAAGTCTTATGTTCCACTGTCTAAAAACACACACACACAAGACAGTTTTATGGCTGTACTACTACTGTAGTGCTAGTACTACTGTTATCCCTAGTCTTCCTCTCTTTCCCCCCTACACCTGGTCTTACCTGTCCCCCACATGGATGACACTTCGACATTTCAGATCTCTATAATTTATTATATAATACCTCATTTCCTCTACTCTTAATAATGTTTACATCATTAGAAAACAATTATTTTATTCTCTTACTGGCCTGTTACTGGATGAATAAAATGATCAATTAGGTTGATTTTGTCTTAATCCATAATCAAGTTGATCCTGATCCTCAGATTCTGAACCTGCGTCTGCGAGAGGCGGCGCAACAGCGCGTGCGGGAGGCGGGGCTAGAGCGGCAGCGGCAGGAGGAGGGCAGGGATAGGCTGAGGAACCTCAACTCCATCCAGGAAGAGATCCTTCAACTCAACCAGCTGCTGGAGCCCGGCCCCGCCCCCGATGACATTACCACCTACATCACCCGTGGCAACCAGCTGTGTTCCCAGGTGTCGGAGGTGGTGCGGACGACAGCGGAGGTGAGGTCATCATCGGCTCTGATCCCTGACATATGTGCTACGTTCCTATAGTCCTTCTATAGCAATTCGTCTTAGAATCGACTAAAACACTCCTGTTAGGATACACTGCTGTATCCTCGTCCCCAAGCTCATTCAGCGGCCCATTGAGCTTCTTGTCGAGCATTTGACAATTGGAACAATGGGTACAACGGAGATCGAGGAGAACAACTGGAGAGTTAACAGGAAGCTCGAGAAATCATGATAGACGGACAATCGGAATGCAGCCATAGTGTTGACTGTGTGTAGGGGCGTGGCTAACTCCTGGGGGTGTGGCTGTGTGTAGGGGGTGGTTAACTCCTGGGGGTGTGGCTGTGTTTAGGGGGCATTCCCTAGCATGGAGGACATGGCGGTGGCGGAGCGGGCGCTGCAGGTGATGCGAGCGTTGATTCGAGAGAGGCAGGAGGCGGCGACCAAGGCCCAGGAGAGGAAGAGGATGGAGGAGGAAGAGGTGGAGGAGAGGAGGAAGCAGGCGGAGCTCAAGGCGAGAGAGGAGGAGAAGAAGAAAGCTGCACAGTCGGCTAAAGAGAAGGCTAAGAAGAAAGGTATGTGTTGTGTTGATAGTGTGTGTGTGTTATTTTGGTGGTGTTCATGTCTTATGTTGATAGTGTGTGTGTTTTATGTTGGTGGTGTGTATATGTTGTGTTGATCAGATTGTGGGGTCCTTGGAAATTCAAATCCTCCCCTAAGCTAAAGGATAGCAGCTCAGTCTCCTGTGACTCCTATGCCTCGCTCTCTTTCTGAATGTCTCTGAATGACTGTGTTTCTCTCTCTCTCTCTCTGTTGTGGTGAGCAGGACTGCAGAACAGTGCTGAAGATGCTACGTTGCAATGGTACCGAGGGCTCCAGGACTCCACCTCCCAGACAGTCTCCTCCTTACAGGAGCTCAATATCGCCAAGGACCCCCAGGTGAGACTGGCTGACCAATCATAGACCAATCTTGTATTTACTCACCTGGCCACCACCCTAACCAATCACAGCCCTCCAATTAGTCACTTGCCAACTAGGGGTTGGGGGACATTTTTTTATTCATGTGTATCAGGATTCTTTGCTTGTTTGCGTCAGGTTGACACATTTTGTAAAAACAAATTAAGAAAAGAAAAGTAAGCCAGAAGCGTCAACATCAACTATGTTCTGTTCTGTTCAGCCACTTTCATATAAAAAACTATAGCAGACACCGACTACCTGTAGAACCAGAACCCCAACGTTATACACATTGGTTAAACCACACAAATGATCAAATCGCGCCATGAATCTGAATATCGTATCGGTGCTCAAACAACATTGTAATATCGTATAGTGAGCTTCCTGCTGCTTCACATCCCTACTGCCAACATGCGTGATTAAGGTAAGGGTTTGGTGTGTTGTTGTTAACAGAGGTCTTCTGTAGTTGTGTAGTAGTTGTGGTAACGGAGATGTTTCTCCAGACCAAGAAGCTGAGGATGGAACTCCAGAAAGCCGCAACCACCCCCGTCAGCCAGATCTCCAGTATCTCTGGCTCTCAGCTCAGAGAGATCCTGGATAAGATGGACACGTTGCTGTCGGGACGGACCATGGTGTCCGGAGGGAAGTCCGTCTCCACCTCCCAGCATGCCAAGGGGCTGTTGTTCGTCAGCTACAAACTGGCCGAAAAGTTTGTGGTGGGAACAGACGATGTTCTTTAACAATAATATTCAGTGGACCTTAGTCCTGTTGAAGCCATGTATGTGAGCTAGTATTTCAGAGTTGGTATTTTAGTTTTGAATGTTGTAGAATTGGAGATGTAGGTGAGCTAGTATTTCAGTATTAAATTGGGTTAATACTGTGTTTCCAATACTGCATTGTACTTCCTCTACCTGTGGTAGAAACAAGGCGAGGAGGAGGTGGCGTCGCACCACGAGGCAGCCTTCCCCATCGCCGTGGTCGCCTCTGGGGTGTGGGAGCGCCACCCTCGGGTGGGTGAACTCATCCTGGCACACCTCCACAAGAAGTGCCCCTACGCCGTCCCTCACTACCCCCCCATGACAGAGGGCACCTCCCTAGAGGAGTACCAGAGGTACTGTAATACTACTACTACTATTATACTATCTACAGTGTTTCCCCTACATGCATCCAGCAATGGTGCAGTGCTGCCGCTGGATTACTAGCGCCCCTGCAATCACTGTAAAAAAAGATTAAAAAATGATGGCTGCCCCAAATGCCTTTTTTTTTTAAATTTCAAAACATTTATATCATAGGTGCCCCCTACTGCACCCCCCTCATTGTGGAAAAATACTGACAGCAAAATAGTGTTCTGCTAGAAGAATAAAAAATGCATGATGATACTGTAGGTGGCATTAGCTCATGAATGGCTTTAGACTAAATGTAGAAGCATAAAGAGAAAGAGTAACACAATAAGTAACTAATAATAGAAAGTAGCCTACATATTTGATTGTGTAGAACAGAAGCAACAGTATTATGAAACCCAGATGGTGGGATGGCTACAAATTGCAGACTAAACATTTCATTTGTGCATTAATTAACATTAATGCAAAAAAAATGTGGCTCGCACACACCGTGTGCTCGCATCGCATTTGTTGTTATGTTATATTGTTAGACCATTTATATTGAAATGCACCAGAGCCCTACTGGAATCACTGATCACACTAAAACCTCTCTGTGCCCACACACATCAGCACCGTGCACATCAACATCGTGCACCTCACACACACCCCAGCACCGCTGCTGGAAAATATCCTAGGGGAAACACAGTATCTATTTATTGTAGTGCTATACCCAGATACTGTATGGGTTATAGTCCTCCGGGAATGTCCAGAGTATGTTAATATTAATATTAACATACATTATGTTAACATTATGGTCTGGTACAGCATGTTAAAGTTCAATGTTATGTTATTACCAGGGTCCTTTGTTAATATTAATGTTATGGTATTATTAACAGGATCCTGGGCTACCGGGTGGATGACTGTGGGGTCGAAGGTCAGGACAGCTTCCTGAAGAGGATGTCGGGGATGATCCGCCTCTACGCCGCCATCATCCAGCTGAGGTGGCCCTACGGAGCCAAACCTGGGGTACGCTAGAACCAGGGTTGTAGTAGCAGTAGAACCAGGGCTTTACTGTTAGTACCAGGGTTGTAGTAGTAGAACCAGGGCTTTACTGTTGGTACCAGGGTTGTAGTAGTAGAAGCATGGATCCTGTTAGTACCAGCTCTGTAATAGTAGAACCAGGGGTCCTGTTAGAACCATGGTTGTAATAGTAGAACCAGGGGTCCTGTTAGTACCAGGTCTGTAGCAGTAGAACCAGGGGTCTTGTTAGTACCAGGGTTTTAGTAGCGGTGGTGGTGGTGTACTGTACCTCTATATCATCACCATCACCGTCAGGTTCTAGCAGTAGTATTACAACTGAGGTTCTAGGGGTAAAGATTCTAGCAGTAGAACCAGGGCTCTAGCAGTTGTATTATAACAGAGGTTCTAGCAGTAGAACCAGGGTTCTAGCAGTAGTATTATATCTTAGGCTCTAGCAGTAGTGTTATAATTAAGGTCCTTGCAGTAGAACCATGGTTCTAGCAGTAGTATTATATCTTAGGTTCTAGCAGTAGAACCAGGGTTCCAGCAGTAGTATTATAACTAAGGTTCTAGCGGTAGAAGCAGGGTTCTGACTGGTGTTCTCTCTCCAGCTGGGTCCTCACGGGCTGAACCACGGCTGGCGCTGGCTGGCCCAGATGCTCAACATGGAGCCCCTGGCCGACGTCACGGCAACGCTGCTCTTCGACTTCCTGGAGGTCGGTAGGACTGGATTATAATCTGGAGGTCTGGATTTTAATCTGGAGGTCTGGATTATAATCTGTAGGACTGCATTGTAATATGGATGTCTGGATTTTGCTTAACCTCGCTCCGCCTAATGCTGAATTCTCAGTTCTGCATACCCCATGTGGCATAATTAGAACTATAAATATGACCACTGTCCCGTTTAGAGAGAGGATTGTTTCACCGCAGCCCCGATTCACCTGACGAGATGTTATAGCCTTCGGTCTCAAGTTCACAAACAAAAGGATGCTTCTTCTTTCAAGCATCCGCAAACTAATAACATAATTTGTTCAACTAAAGCTCTGGGAGGACTGCACGTCTTCACCTCCAAAAGGGGCGTGTACAGTCTCTGAGTAGCTACGTGGATCTTCGCATACCTACAGGACACAGAAGTGTGATTTCTGTTCTGTTGTAATGGACCTGATGTTCTTGTGCATACAGGTGTGTGGCCACGCCCTGATGAAGCAGTACCAGAGTCAGTTCTGGAAACTCATCATGATCATCCAAGAGGAGTACTTCCCCAGGTACACGCACACAGATACACTGATAGTCTATCACACGCACACACATCCCAAATCAACCGTCACTTCATGTATGCATGGTTGTATTTGATTGTTGTCCAGAGCCAACAGCCAGATAAATTAAGTGGACTCACACTGAGGAGGAACTGGGCCCTCTCTGTGGTTCTCTAATGTTCTGGTTTGGTGTGTTCCTCAGGATCCAGGTGGTTACCAGCGCTGGTCAGATGGGTTCTGTCATGAGACTCAAGCAGTTCCTGGAGGTGAGTTCTTATCTGGGTTCAGAACGGTTCTGACTTCAGGGCTGGAGGTCTACTAGATGTCTGCTAGATCGTGTGCACCCACCCATGTGAGGGCTAAAACGTTCCGACCCCATGTGGACACACCCAACCCCGCTCCGCCTATTTCCGTGTCCGTCTATTTCCACGTCGGACCATGACAGCGCTAATTAAAGACGGGGTTACACAAGGAAATGCCTACATTGTTAGGTGATAAGGTAGGATATAATAATAATAATGGCAACAATAACATTAACCTTTTCAATTTTATAATTATATGAATAGTATTTATTTTATATTTACATTAGTTCATTTTATATGCTATATTGTACATATTCGTATGGCACAACACACACTTATTGTATTTAATTTTATATTATAGCCTATTGTAAAATTTTATTGATTCGTTTAAGAGACATTTAATATATTTGGTTTCTTTCACAGCCTGAACACACAATTATATCTGCGATGAAGAATTTTGTGTCCTTCACTGTCCTTTTTCAACAAGCTATTTTGTTTTGCAAGCAAATATCGTCAAACTAAAATCACTGCGGTACGCTTCTATCTAAACCTTCATTAACCTTTTTAATCAGGCCTATAATTATAGGAATGAAGGAATAACAACGAATCAAATTGTTGAGAACTCCATACTCTGTGTACATGGCGATGCGTCTCGAACACAAGAACGCACAGTTATTGTATTTAGTGTTAGGCCTATACATCGTATAATTTGGGACATATTCGTTTGAGACACATTTTATAGTCCTATATTTGGTAGACTATACTTAATATATTGTATTTAATATATAGAGACAGAACACCCAGTTATATTTCACATTGGTTCTATCATGACTGATTTCCTTCGTTTCCAGCAAAGCAATTCTATCTGGTGAAGCTTAGTTTGGATGGCGGTTCTGCGGTTGGTTCGTTTAAGAGACATTTAATATATTTGGTTTGTTTCAGACAGACACACACACAAACTAGCTATTTAGTTTTGCAAGCGAATGCAAGTGCTTCTATCTAAACCTTCATTAACCTTTTTAATTAGGCCTATATAGGCCTAGATATAGGAACGAACTAATAATAACGAATCAAGCTGTTGAGAACTCCATACTCTGCATGCATGGCGATTCATCTCAGACACAAGAACACACAGTTATTGTATTTAGTGTTAGACTGAGTGAGAGACATATTCGTTTGAGAGACATTTAATATATATAGGCCTACTTAATATAGTCCTATTGCATTTAATCTTGCATCTTTTTTATCTCGCACGGGTGGGGGCTCGCTTCTTTTTTCCCCACATTGCTGTCCCCTCGCCTCCTTTTTCCTGCGAGTCGTTTTTCACACGCCTGGGATCTATCCCTGCTAGATGTAGCAGACCTCTAGCAGTGGGTCAAACATTGAGAATAAAAGACTGCTGGTCTTTCTCTGTGATGGAGATTCTTTGCCTGGGTCCAGACATTTGACTCTGCCCACTCCACCGAGTTGACTGATTCTGGTCCGGCATCGTGACATGAAACAGCGATTTCTTGGTTGAAAAAACGATTATCCAATGATCCAATCCGATTATCCAATCAGCGCCACGGGCAAGTATGTCGGTCTCTAGTGATTGGTTAGGGAAAATCGAATCCCCCTCCCCCACGGAAATCAATGCCAGTGGAGGCAATGTCAGACTGAAGATAGAAAAGTGTAACGAGATGACAATTCTGTCAGATATCAGGCTAGGGTTTTTTGGTTGCATTTGTTTGTTTATTTATTATTTGTGTATATTTATAGATATAATACGCATGATGTTCTTGTGCGTCTGGTTCTCCAGGCGTCCTTACGTAGCCGTCAGATCAACCCTCCCAAAGGATACCTCACCTCCGACTTCTGGAGGTACTGAGCCAACATGGAGGTCCGGATCCAACATGGAGGTCAGGATCCAACGTGGATGCTTGTGAACACCTCTTGTTACTGGAGGTTAATTTTTGACTGACTTTACCTAACCCTACTTGGAGCTCCTTGGAGCAGACTCCCTCCGGCCGGGCCGAGACTGTTTTATATTTGATGTATTTTTAATGTTGGAGTTTGTGTTGAATCATTGAGTTTGAGGAAGAGCCATTTGTTTTTGAAGATTAACTGTTAGAGACTGTGTACTGGTAGCTGGTCATGTTTGTTTTATAGACCATGGTCAAACCATAAGTTAGAATCTTTAAGAGATGTCCCTTCCATTTTAAACACCTCAGTATTTCATTATTCTCCACTCTCTCACTAAAACACAGATGGTAGAACATATTAAAGGTTGTGTGTCAAATCCCAGGCCTCAGATTTAATACACAACCTTTAGTGTCTTGGATCATGGTTTTATTAAATGACGCTATTTTGAGATGACTCGTATTATCTAATGCAACTCTGAATATACCGAGAATGTATCTATTGGCTGTTCAACAGTAGCGTCTCACCTGCCCCTTATTTGATTATTAAATGTATTAGAATTATCTTTAGGTACCTGGTCAAATCCTTTTGTATTCTAGCAGGAGTCTTTTTCTTGTGGACCTCTTTAAGTGAAAACAACTCAACGTCCCCATCTGTGGTCAAATGCAGTACTGCATGAAGGTTGGATGTGGTCCATGTTCCTGTTATAATATGAGGGGAATCCGGAATGGGCTGTATGTGTCTGTGTGCGGAGGGTGGGAGGTGATGAAATGAGATCTGGGTAGACCAGGATGGACACTGTGTTGCTGCCTACACTGAATGAAGCAGCTGAAGTTAAAGATAACTTTTCAAATCCCTGTAACAACGGCTAAAGATAGCACAAATAAAGTAATCTTCATGCAGCATCATATGTCTTTATTCAACCTTTTTACAGTAATACACAATGTCATTTCATATCATTTAGAATTTTGTTTGCAGACAAGCTTATTATTTACATCCAAACTGGCATTGAAACACTTTACTACCAGATCCCAACCAAGCACTTTTTATAATTTATTGCATTTTCAATTTGAGGAAGAAGTTTTCTACTTGAACCGTGAAGGAGAAACATGTTTTCATCTTAACCAGCAGAGGACCCATGTGGTCATGTGACTAGTTTGGTCTGCTCTGACGCCTAAAACAAACACCCTTATGGTGAAGACGATGAGCGTACACCTCCTCCTTTCCCCTGCAGGAGCACCAAGTGTAGACGTAGCTGCTGGGACGTAGGAGAAAGGGGTTGGGGGTGGAGCTCCTGGTTCAGAGCTGGAGGCCCTGGGGGTTGAGCTTAGCTGTCTCCATGCGCTGGTACCAGCGCTTCACCTTGGTGTTCTCCATCAGGTCCTCAAAGGCCTGCAGCCCCTCCATGACCCTCAGGACCCCGAAGACCGCCTGCCCGGGAGGGAGAGAGAACAGTCAGTCCTAGGAACAGCATGAACTACACATCAGAACAGACCACTGGAGTGGACAGATGACCCCGCACACATTGTTGCCATGGAGACACCATAGGGCAGGGGTTCTTAAGACTTTTTCATCTCAGGACCTGAAAGACAATTTCAGTGTGACTCCAACCGCACACACAAAATGACCCATTTTGGGTTAGTGCCCCTCCCCCTGCGGGCCTCACCAAGTCTGCCAGGTTGGGCTGCTCTCCGCCCATGAACTTCCTCTTCTTGCCGATGGCGGCCACCCAGTCATTGACGGCCTTGTAGAGGTCCTGCCTCACGTCGTCCTGGAGGTTGTATCTGCAGGGACGACACACTGGGCATCAAGAGAACCCTCTGGAGAGATGCCTCCCTCTAGTCTACACCCTCTTTATATACCCTGTCTCCTCCTCAAAGGAAGTTCACTGATGAGTCAATCGATATTATTAGTGGTGGGAAGGAACACAATCCTAAAATGATTCTGTTCAAGAGCAACGGTAGCCTCGCAGGCCAGATCGTATTCGCTTCGCTCATTAGGTCTGGAAACTCTGCTGTCGGCAGTGTCTGTTGAGGGGAGTTGTCAGTCAACCTTACTTTGCAGTCCATTGATTCGCTTCAGCCAGTCGGATCCCGCAATCCCTGTGATGTATATTGAAGTGCCGTATTCAATTTAAGTAAACACCATAACGGACATTACCACTACTATTTTCATTGAAGTAAAAACATTACGTTCAAATGAAACTAATTTCAAAGCAGCGTCATCTACATCTCTCGCTGGGGTTGACAGATTGGCCAACTGAATGTTGTTGGGAGCCAAGCTGCCTGTGTCAGCTGGTTTCAGACTAATATCTTGAGGCAAAACCAGAGGTGAGGTTTAGGCTGGCTTTAGGCTGGAGCAAAGGAACTTTAGAGTCAAATGAACGTTTTCCAAAAGGGACCACCTAGATCCCATAGGATGTCCCTCTCATCCTCGTCCCTGAGCCCCACCTCCTTGTCAGACTCACTTGTTCTTCAGTCTCTTGGCAATGAGGAACATGGCGGTGGCGCCAACGTACTTGGCGAAGAATCCTTCAAAGGTTCCGAACTTCCCCTCACGGACGATGTAGTCGAAGGAGGCCAAGGCCTCACCGGGGGTCCGGTACACATTGGGGGAAATGAGGTGAACGAGCCAATCGTCTGCCCACTGGCGCCACTTCATCTCCTCCCTGCAAGGAGACAGACGGGCTTCGCCTTCAGCAACACTGAGCGTTCAACAACAGAGCGTTCAGCAACAGAGAGCGTTCAGCAACAGAGCGCTCAGCAACACAGAGCGTTCAGGAGGAGGTCAATGCTAGCGGGGTAAAGAAAGACTAGGGCTTCCAGGAGGTGAAGGTTTTGGGGGGGGGAGGGGCAGAGGTACCTCTGCGCCTCCTTCTGGGGGTAGAGCTGCTGCGTCTCCTCCTGACTTAGCATCAGCCAGTACTTGTTGTTGTACTCGGTCACCTCCTTCCCGCTGTCGTTCACCGACCGCATCTCCGGGTAGAACCCCAACACGTCAGAGAGGGAGCTCTTCCTAACACACAATACATTATAACACACACATTATAACACACACACACACACACACACACACACAGTGTGAGAGGCCTTACTTGGTCACTAAGTAGGTCTTCAGGGAGCTGATGATAACGGACGAGTCGTTCAGTTGCTAGGAAACAAGAAACACAAGGTCATGTACCAGCTGGTCCCTTCAGAACAGCACAGGAGAGAAAATACACTTATAATAATAATAATAATAAAATCTACTTCAGTTTGAGAAGAAAAGGTTTCTTTTAGAAGAGAGAAGATTCCAAAAGGCCTCCTAACGGTAAGACTGCTCTCTATCATGTTGAATGAAAATGTCTAGAGACAGCCAGGGAAACAGCCAGGGAAACATCCAGGGGCCCCATAGGGTGCTTATGGGGCCATACCACATCTCCATCCACCATGAGTATGGGGACCTTGCGGTAGGTGGACCACTTGATCTCCTTCCTCATGACAGGGTTGACTTCCACCACTTCGTAGGGCAGCCCCTGGTAGTCCAGGAAGGCTCGCACTTTGCTGCAGAATGGACACGTCTTGTACTGGTATAGGGTCAGCTTTGGACCCCCGGGACCCTGGAAGAACATCAAGTTTATTATAGTGGTATAGTAGTTTGTGTGCTTTATTGTTCTCACCCTGTAAGTCGACTGGGGTAAATGTGTCTGCTAAATGTAAATTAGTGTCTTATTGCAGCGAGCTCTGGTTCATGTCGGCATTAAACCAAATATTAGAACATCTAACAGGTTAAAATAGGGGCAGGATATTGTCGTGGTTAGCCAAAGGGTCCTGTGTTCGAACCCCAACGTCCACAGTCTACCTGTAGACCTCCTTGAGCAAGATGTCCTCACCCGCTTCCTGCTCTTCTTTACATGTAGGCCTGAATTCACAGATGTAAGCGCTGGGAGATCTGTTACCTTGGTGTCCTCCGCAGCGACGTGCTGTTGGACAGAGCTCTTTATGGTCTGGTACGTCCCGAGTCCAGCTCCCAGCAGAACTGCACAGCCCAAGACCCGGCCGCCTGCCCCGCTTCCAAACACACGGGATCCGGAGCCGCCGCCGGTCCCGTATGACCTCCGGTACCCGCCCTGAGAGGTCCTGTTCCCCAGGGAAGACCCTCTCCCGGGTTGGTGGGTCTGGGAGTCCAATATACGGCAGCCGACCGGACCCAAGGATGCATAATGAGACCGGACCAGACCCAAGGGGGTAAAGTAAGATCGGACCTTACAGAGAGCTCTACAGGAGGCTGCCATGTTCACGCTACCTCCCAAAATGCAACAGCAGAAGGTGTTCAAGAGCATCGCGCTGTGTTGTGTGCGGTATACCCGGGGAAGTCATTCAAATTCATATTTAATTATTATCCCAAGATCACTTACTAACTCTAACCTACCATGTTATCATGTCTAGTTATTTTAAATATGTCATTATCATTCCAGATAACCCACTGTGTTTAAGGCCGTCGCGTTAAGCAGCAGTCGGGTTGTGTGCTCTATGGTTGTGTGCGGGGTCCCGGCGTGTGTTCAAGAACTGTACTGTTCACTGTTCGCTGTTGATGAGATGCTCCCGACATTTCCACCACCGCAGCTCCTTGGAGGAGGAGATAGCAAGAGCATCCATTTAATATAGCAGTGTTATAGAGCTCCCATCTCCCATCTACACCGACCTTTTCGCCGCGATGGAGTCCAATATACACGCCTTTATAAACCAATAAATACCATGTCCGCGGGATGCCATCTAACGGCTTTATTTTCTGACGTCAGAGAGAATAAAACCCATCATGATGGATGAAGAGAAATAAAATAATAGATAATCGCTGGATCCGCCAGCTAAGCTAACTGGCTAACTGGGTTTTCTCGGCTCGCCCGTCGATGTTTTTCCTCGGATGAAATCTGTGAAGAGCATTTCTATGGATGTCGAGATGTTGATGTTGGACATTTAGAGGATAGATTCATGCTCCCCGGCGCCCGTTTAAAGCACATCTCCTGCTGTGGATGGTGGATCTGAACTTGTGTGGACAGCGACTCCATGAAGGTGACGATTGGATGATGAGGGAGAGAGGATGATCATGTTGGAGAAACAGGTAGAGCCTTTAAGAGAAACCTGACATTAACGGAATGTCCCGCTACGTATAACTATTATAGTGGGTCTGACATATTATATATATATTCTTTATAGTTTACATTATTTATTGTATCTGATTACTGTTGATCCTCGGATCCCGTCCGGATGTCTCTTCTCCCTAATGCACTTTGTTATTTTTAGTGTACCTCTCTTTCTCTCTCTGACACACACACACACACACTCTCTCTCTCTCTCTCTCTCTCTCTCTCTCTCTCTCTCTCTCTCTCTCGGGGGTTGTGACCCTGGTGACCTCCAACTCTTGTCTTTATATCTAAAGAATGTGTCCATCTCTCTCCCGGCTGAGGC
>OMNO01078557.1:0-15848 GCA_900303215.1 Trachyrincus scabrus | reverse complement strand
ACACTCCTCCGCACACACACACACACACACACACACACACACACACACACACACACACACACATTTACACAAGGTATTCATGTGATCCCCTAGCGACTAAACATCACCATCTCTCATTGGTACACTACTCCCTACGTTTACAAAAGAACTACGTCAAACTAAAATACACAAAAGTAGAAAAATAAGGTTTGAGGCTATATTTCAGCTCATCTTGTTGTACATCTACAGTAGAAACACGGGGTGGTGGGGGGAGGGGGCAGTGCACTAGTGTCTTGGGAACATCCTTAACCAATAAAGTATTCTGTATTTCATGTTCAGGGGAGTCCTCACTCCAGGGCAGACGTTTGGCCGGTCAAAGTGCTCATGATTAAGATAAGTGTAGTACGCAGAGCGGAGAGGGGACATTTCACTTGCTTGTACAGCACCAAAGCACACACACACGGGCAGTGGCAGTAGTATTAAGGGACACGGTAGCTAAACTAACACCGGCGGTGGACTTACTTGTAAACTCCACTCACCCACTTATTCAGATTAAAGATCTGACGTTAATCATCTTGATCTCGATGGTACCGTTCAAGATCAACGCTATATTGCCTTTCATCAAACATGGGTTTCATATTCAGACGCCAAAAAAAAAAACCCAGAAAAACTAAAACATTTCAAAGATCAACCAATTAAACTCACGATTAACTAAGAAGAGGTCTCATGCACGGAGATGACCCATCGTCCCACCTGCAGCTTCAGGTCATCAGTATTGCACTTTGAGCCCAGAAACCTGTATCATATTTAAAGGGAGCGGAAGGAAGCAAGGAAGGAAGGAAGCAAGGAAGGAAGCAGTGAGGGAATAGGACATGACTTTAAAGTGACCGCATGCCATGTCCATGCTCCAGTCCAGATGGAGAAACCTCTGAAACTTCTGCCAGGAGACTTGGAGATCTTCACAGAGGGCAACACCACACCACCACCACCACCACGGCCACCACCACCACCACGGCCACCACCGCCGAAGGTACACCGTTTTAAATGTATAGTGCTTTAAGGAATTGGGTTGAAGATGAAGAGCTGTATCGGGTGTGTATTCAGGATGGCTCTCTCTCTGCTGGGTTGTGGGACCATGGGAGGGATTTAGGGGCGGTCCTGCTGGCTGGCTGGCTGGCTGGCTGGCTGTCCAGGCGTCCAGATCTCAGACCAGCATGTGGATCTCATTGTACTCATCTCGCCCGTCTTCGTCGAAGTTGGGGGAGTCCTCGTCGCAGTCCAGCTGAGAACAGATGTTAAGGATGTGTTATGAGTATGAACCCCTGTTGGGGTTACTACTGTACTGATGCAGACGCTTTTATCCAAAGCGACTCGCAGTGAATTCAGACGGCGGTAACTGAGAAGCAGGTAGGGGGTTAGGGGCACCTTGCTCAAGGATCCCTACAGTTAAGGCTACGAACATTAGGGATGGAACCCGGGACCTTTCAGCTGGGAGTCCTTAGAAACCCTAGCCGCTATACTATCCTGCCCCTATCATGGAGTAGTAGTACTAGTATTAATACTAGGAGCAGCAGTAGTTAGTTAGTTATCCCCTCCCTGATCCTGGCGATATGATCCAGGTGTAGGATAGTGGTGTGGTCCCAGCAGAAAGGATCTGGGTTTGATTCCCACTGTAAAGTATCTGAACTCACCGTATAAGTCGCTTTGCATAAGAGCGCCTGTGAAATGACAATGATACCAGTATGCTAGCTGGTCTTTGGCAGAGTGAATAATATTCTAGTGTGCGTCTCGACAGCCGAAGGAACGACTTGGTGGGCTGTCTGCTGTCTGCCAGAATGAAAGACTGGTCGTGTTCTAGGTTAATGTAAGGAGAAACAGCTGGGGAGCCCAGATGAACAAGAGGAGAATACAAACGAGGGATTACATACAAGAGTTGCCATGATTAAAGCAACTGCAAATGTTGTATTTATTTATTCGGGTCTCATTGAAGTCGTGCAAGACCTGATGGAGGTCTGGGCGATGCCTCCCGTTTCGGAAAGAATGTGTGTGTGTGTGTGTGTGTGTGAATATGTGCGTGTGTGTATATGTATATATATGTGTGTGTGTGTGTGTGTGTTGTGTGTATATGTGTATGGTTGTGTACGCCCCAGATCAGCTCATCGTGACGGTACTTGCGGCCCGAGAGGAGAATTCCCAGAAGCGTGCCACGTACCGCCTGGAGTTCCCGCTCATGGAAGATCCTAGACAGGACCAGGCGGCGGAGCGGGACGGTCAGGATGAGGACGAAGGGGAAGGCGAGAGACGCCACGGTGGACTTCACCACCCACAGGCTCACGATGCACACCAGCTGGATGGTGGTGAACATGTTCATACGCCACGTCTTCACCTGGGGGAAAACACGGGGAAACACACAGGGCCATACATACACACGCACAAACATGTGCAGACACACACACACACTCACACACACACGCGCATGCACTCACACCGCACACACACACACACACACACACACACACATGCACTCACACACACACATACGCACACGCACTCACACACACACATCGCACACACACACACACACACACACACACACACACACACACACACACGCACGCACGCACACACACACACACAGCTTAGTAAGTACACTATGTTGGGCTCTTGTCTATGGAAACATCTCCATGGTTTGGGCTCCATCTAGTGGAACACACATCCTTTCTTTCTAACGATATTCACGAAGGATTTGTTGACAAGGCAGGTTATAATGAAAGTTTTAACAAACAAAAAAAGCTGTGCCTATAAGAACGTTTTAAAATACTTTGCTATTTGTCAGAGAAAGTCTCTAAATGAAAAGATTGCCACTTGGACAGCTCAACACAAAAACACAGAGATTTAACTTCCACGCTTGACTCTCTTCCTGGTTTTCGGTGTGTTACCTTGGTAACGTAGATGTGGTCAGGGTGGTGCTTGGCGGGCGTCACCATGAGGGTGATGCGCTCATACAGCTGGATGCCCGTCAGCGAGGTCACGCCCATGTACAGGAAGATCCCGAACAGCACAGCCAATGGGATCAGCCGAAGCACGTCGGTCATCACGATGGACATACCTGGGAGGGGACGGGGGTCAAAGGTTAACATTTATGTTGAGTCATTTAGCAGATGTTTTTATCCAAAGTGACTTATACATGGGGCTGAGAACACACAAAGCATTGGACTGCATTGCTGATGCAATGGACTGCCTGATGCATGAGACTGCAGTGAACTGCATCGATGCGTGGGACTGCAGTGAACTGCATAGGTGCATGGGACTGCATTGGTGCATGGAAGTGCCTGATTCATGAGAGTGCCTGATGCATGTGACTGCAGTGATGCATGGGACTGCATTGGTGCATTGATGCATGGGACAGTCTGATACACATGTCAGTACGGATAGATCTCACATCCCTCCATCTGTTTCCTTGGCAGATTATTCTGTGTGTGTGTCACGGTGGGCTGAAGAGATTATCATGATGCTGTGATTTATAGAACGTATGGAAGTTGGATGAAATACAATTTGTCAGGCGAAGGTGAAGATTTCCAAACTGGCTTTCAGGGGCTTAAGACATTTCACTTCTGGGAATACAGTCAGCCTGGGAAGACGGTTGATTTCATTTTGATATCCTCCTCAAACTCTCAGACAAACTGGAAAATTTCTGCTATGTGTAATGTATATATATGTCATCAAAAAAATAAGGTTAAAATAAGGTTAACTCTCCCGCTCACCGACGAGCACGGCCACCACCAGCCCGGTCACCCTCTGCTCCTTGACCTCCTGGATGACCGGCTTGGCCCCGGGCGCCGTGGCCTTGCTCATGACCGTGAGCGCGTTGACGTGCGTGACGGAGCGGACGGTGGCGGCGGTGAGCCACGGCAGGCCCAGCAGGGGGCAGAAGGCGCCCAGCGTCACGATGAGCAGCAGGTCCAGGTGGAAGCCGGAACCCTTCACCAGACGCCGCTCCTTCTTGCTCACGATCAGCCTGGGGGGAGAGAGCGTAGAGGGGAGGGAGGGGAGGAGGGAGGGGGGGTCAGGTGACCAGGTAGGATGGCTGTTTTAAGTAGCGACGCACCGGACCGATACTGGCCTGAACTACGGTCCCGGGTATCGACACCGTATATTACATATGCATATATTGCGAAATCAAAGCTGCCATTCAGCTGAAAGAGAGACAATACGTGAAAGTAAAAGACAATTGCTGACAAAACTGACTTTTGAATGTTAGTGTTTTAAGAAAACCTTAAGATAATAAAAGAATGTTATATGGCATGCGATTCATGTTTGTTGTGCTGTATGTATCCATTCATCATCAGGCAGTCAGTTAGTATATACAGGACGCCTATGAGACCTTTATAAAAAAAATACAAATAGCTTGCTAAAATGGATCATCAAATCATCTACAGCTTATGTCAGCCATTCCCCTGCGACCCCTGATGCAGGTCAGGGGACCACTGCCCTGACCCCTACCTGCTACTTAACAACCTGTATCTGATGCCGGCCACTTGGACTAAAGTGTGGATAAAAATGATCACATTCCCCCAAGGGGAAATTGAGTCGTAACACATCAGTCGGTACAAAAAAAACAAACACATAAAATGTGAATTTACAGTAGACACTAAAATAAACATCTGAATCAAATATCAACATCTGTTCATAACATCTGCATCGAGAGCATTAAAGGCGGCATCAACGGTAACAGAAGGTATTAACATGTGTGGAATAACATGTGTGGAATAACATGAAATGCCGAGAGGCCGGTGAGTCTGTGTTGCGTCTCGTTAGCCCGGGTTCGACGTGGAGCAGGCGTTCCTATTGCCAGGTGATTTATGAAGTGAAATGTCAGCAGGGTTAGAAAAGGGTTAGTCGAAGCCTTAGCCCAGCTGGACCCACTGGCTGGGACTTAATTGCATGACATCAGTGCTGTTCAATTATTAAGTAACCCCCCCCATCCTTTTAAATGTTGTTTTACTGCCTTTTAAAGCCTTTAATGTAACACACAAGCAAAACCACCCAGAATGGAATGCTGTGGAAAATGTGAGTGGAGCATTTAATGGGTAAAGTAAAGTGTTTAACTGATATACTATTACTATATATATTATTGAATTGCTAAACAACACAATTTAACTGTGTTTAACCGTTTAAAAGACAGCACTTCACTGTTTAACAGCTGCAGTAACACTTACCCTGCCTTTATTTTGACAATACACACAAAGGTTATAGGTTAAAGATTGTAAAGAGGATCTCTTTTCAAAACTGATATTGTGAATAGGAACGAGGCATGTTCAGCATCTACTTCTAAGATGGCTGCCTTCGTCATGTGATCACAGGACGTGTGTGTGTGTGTCAGGCATTCTTTTATGTTGTTGATGATTGTTGGAGCTTGTGATGCGAGACACATTTTCGTGTGAACGGACAATAAAGTTTTTTTTTCTTCATCTCATTTTATCTTATAACACTCGCTGCCAGGGGTTCCCACCCTGGACCCACAAGACATAGTTGTACAGTGAAATAATCAATACATTCACGTAGATAATCAACACTTCTCTGTAACATTCATCAGTACACTATTCCCCCCCCGATCAGTCTCTACACATACTAATGATCAAATGAAAAAGACCCACGTGGTCCCCTACTACCGGGGCCCACTCGCGACCCACGTGGTCCCCTACTACCGGGGCCCACTCGCGGCCCACTCGCTGATCGCGACCCACGTGGTCCCCTACTACCGGGGCCCACTTGCTGCTCGCAACCCACCTGGTCCCCTACTACCGGGGCCCACTCGCGACCCACGTGGTCCCCTACTACCGGGGCCCACTCGCTGCTCGGGGCCCACTCGCTGCTTGCGGCCCCCCTGCTGTAGGGTGGCGTGTGTGGATACGTACGAGGTGATCTGGGTTTCCATGAAGATGAGGATGAAGACGAGGAGGGCGGGGACGATGGAGGCCCCCATCATCCAGGGAGGGAAGGGCTTCTTGTCCCCGAACGGACTGATGAACCAACCCCGCTTGTCCGGGGACGTCACCGAAAACCCTGACGGCACGTTGAGCTTCTGCAACGGAAAAAAAACAAACGTTTTTGTCAGCAAGGGGAACACTGAGATGCGTATTGAGTTTTATTTTATTACAGCATATTTCGTCTTTGTTTTACCTTCTTATACTTTTATTTGACTTTTAAATGACATTGTCTGTTGTTTGTTGTCGTTTACATGTCTTTAAAGTATGAATACCTGTGTGTATGTGTCGGGAATGGAGTAATCCACCAGAACGGATAATAGAATGGAGATGGGGATCCCAAAATCACCAATGATCCTCCTGGCCTGCAAGGGAGTGGAACAAAGACACAAAAAGTACACATTTATTCCCCACACGAATAAACCAAAAAATATATAATATGAATAATAATATGAATAATTATATACATATAATGTATATATCATGTAATATAAATACAGTTTAAAATGCATTCATGAATACATTTTGTAACTCTGTGAGACAGCGAGAACGAAGTCGAGGACAGTTTGGACATTTGAGTCGAGGGTCGAGGTCCGCACCTTCCCGCCCAGGAAGCGGCTGTTCCGGAACTTTCTGAGGAAGAAGGCGACGAAGAAGGTGCCCATCATGAGGACCAGGGACAGCAGGGCCGTGTTGGGCTGGTTCAGGAACACCGCCTCCACCTTGTCGGCCGGCCGGTCATCGGGAGCTTCGCCCGTCTGGATGCCAAACCAAGGGGCCTGAGACGGGCTAGCGGGGTAGCTCTCCCTTAAGGGGTGCTCCTGGAACACCTGCCGCGATAACAATGATGATGTTAACACTGGTGACGCAGTACAAATAGAAGAAAGATAGGCCGTTACCGTATTAATGACTTTATTTATTCCCTTTTATCAAGGGAAATGATGCTTGCTCATCTGTATAGGATACGGTATCTGATATGGTTTTGACAGAACAACACGTACACCGAATACATGATCTGAAATGTAGTTAGCTAAAAACTGTCATAATTGCTGTTCAGGATACATTGAAATGGATCGTTCACCTGACATGGCAGTGTTTAGTGTACATTTGAAATGTATAAAGCATAAATGGTTTGATTTGATCAGTTCATGGGTAGGCTTGTATAGTGGGTAGGCTTGTCTTGTTTCACAGCTTCAAGTTTCTGGGTTCGAACCCCAATGTCAGCAGTCCACGTGTAGGCATCCTTGAGCTCAGATGTCCTAACCCCTACCTCCTCGTTAACGTATCGAATGAGATATAAAAGCGTCTATAAAAGCGTCTCGCTAAAGTGACTAAGCTAGTAAAACAGCCTGAGGTCACACCGCACAACGCTAGCGGCGTGTGTGTTTTCGGAGCTGCGTCCTACCTTGATCAGCTTGGAGAAGGTCTCGTAGATGAAGATGAGGGAGATGAGGAAGGCGAAGATCTCCTGGGTGAAGGGCGAGATGTAGCGCACCAGGAAGCTGCCCTCCGCCGCCACCATGACCAGCACGATGAACACCAGCCAGAAGCCAATCCACACGCGCCCAGTCAGGTACTCGAACTCATTGGCCTGGCAGAACTGGGCGGAGAACAGACGCGGTTAGGGTTATGGTTAAGGGTTAATGGTTTCAGTAAAAGAAAACATGTGTTATTACGTCTGTGTGACGTAACGAGCTAATGTTTTGCGTCGGCAGTGATGGTTGACGTTGTATCGCAATGTGTGCGGGGAATACAAATACATGTAACAAGATATTGTAAATATGATTTAGTCTTTAAACATTTATAATTCACTAGTGTGTTGATCTCGTGCTTTATGTGACAGTGGACGTTATATTGTAATATATATACACGTATATACATATATATATATATATATATACAATATATACCGTATATATTGTAGAAAATATTGTAAATATGAATTATTTAGTCTTCCATCTTTTGTCTTCAAACATTTTTAATTCACAAACAGATATGCTTAACAAGGGCCAAATAGGAAACTAATAAATGTCTTTATGTGGCTTTTGGTCGTGACCTTTGATGTTTACTTACATTCTCTTGTCCTCCGGTACCTTTCTTCTTTACGCTTAATTCACTGAAGTGCTAGAGTCACAAACACCAAACCTTCTAGCTGAGCTGTGTGGAGGTGGGGTGGTGTAATGGTGTGGTGGGGTGGTGTCCTTCTAGCTGAGCTGTGTGGAGGTGGGGTGGTGTAATGGTGTGGTGGGGTGGTGTGGTGGGGTGGTGTCCTTCTAGCTGAGCTGTGTGTAGGTGGGGTGGTGGTGTGGTGGGGTGGTGTCCTTCTAGCTGAGCTGTGTGTAGGTGGGGTGGTGTCGGGTCACCTTGTAGAAGGCTTCTTCAAACACCAGCAGGGGTCCCGAGAATCCGATGATGAGCAGCGGCTGACCCCCCATCAGGGAGAAGATAACGCCCAGCGTCGCCGTGGAGACGATGAGTTCCGACACTCCCATCATGCCCTCGGTTTTCTCCCCTGTACACATGGGACACAAACACCGACGAGGGAATATTTCATATTTCTATATTGTGTGACTTTAGCAGACCCTAAGCAGAAGCATTATCTTACAGTGGATGCAGACGCACATCATGTGCTGTTTCTGAATTCACTAAATAGTCAACTAATAGTAAATAGTAGGTTGTTAACGAGGTACAGGTACATTGCGGACATTGGGGATCAAACCCTATTGGCTGGAAGTCACTACACATCCCGCCCCCTCATTAACTCCAACCTTTTAAACACAGCCAAACGTTGTGTGTCACGTGTGATCACTCACACAGAAGCGGTCGTTATATAATGCAGTGTTTCTCATATGGGGGGGTACGTGTACCCCCTAGGGGTACTTTGAAGGATTTCAGGTTTTCAGGGAATAATTCCACCTTAATCAAATGAAATACTAAACATGCACGTTCGGTAAATCTTTCCAATGCATGACTAAAATCCTAAGTGAAATCATCGTGTTTCTCACTGAACGTTCACACCAAATAACATGCAACACACATTACATTTATATTCATTGTTTCCCGCCCTCCCCAGAATGCTGTGTGCCGTGTGCACCGCCACTGATACCACGGTACACACGGCAGGCAGAGCAGTACCGAGCAGTCCTCCGAAGGTGATGGTGGGCGACAGCGCGGCGAAGTAGATGAAGATGACGGCGGCGAAGCACTGGATGTCCAGCGCGTCCCGGAGGTCGCTGGCGTAGCGCGGGTAGCGACGCCGGATGTCGTGGATCAGACCGCCGAACGGGACGCCCGAGCGCTTCAGCGGGTCCACCTCCTGGTCCGCCTCCTCCTGCTCCTCCGGACACGCCTCTGCAGGAGCAAGAGTCCAAATCAGCCCGGCCGATGCACATCATCTATACGTGGGGACTACTCAAATACCAAGTATCCAAAGCGACTTAGTGAATTATAACTGAAACACATAATCTGTACGTAGCGACTATCATAATTAAGTGTCCCAAGTAACTTATACATTATAAAAGATCTATAAGATCAAGTCTCCAAATTGGTTTCCACGTCCATGTCTCACGGGGACTGGATGAGGTACCTTTGTGGACCTGCTCCACCCCCAGGGGAGAAGGACTGGATGAGGTACCTTTGTGGACCTGCTCCACCCCCGGGGGAGAAGGACTGGATGAGGTACCTTTGTGGACCTGCTCCACCCCCCGGGGGAGAAGGACTGGATGAGGTACCTTTGTGGACCTGCTCCGTCCCCAGGGTGAAGGACTGCTGCTTCTTCAGGACCCTCTCTTTCCTCTTGCGCATCATCTCCTTCTGGAAGCCGGCGACGGTCTTCAGGAGGTCTTTCCCCGCCACGTCCGAGGGTGGGAGGACGATGCTGCAGTCCAGGAACTCGTTGATCCCGTTCAGGAGATCTTGCCGGTCATCGGCGAAATACGCCACCTCGTGGAAGTTCTGGCCGGAGGAAGAACCAGAAACGGGAGACAAAGACAACAAAGTTAAACTGTGTTTTGTTTTGTCCACTGTTGTTACAAAGCATTCATGTAACATATAGTTAGATAGATAGATATATGTAATTAAGGAGTGGCTAGCAGGTAAGGTTTGGGGCATCTTGGATGCCTATAGATTAAACTGCAGGGGATGAAACCCAGAACCCTTCGACTGGGGAGTCACCACGGCCACTAGACCACACTATCCTGCCCCCCTACAAGATGAAGATCTTTGCGGGAAGAGACTGAGCTAAGATAAATACTTCATCAATTCCAGATGGGATCAATTAAATTATATTGAAATGTAACAGCACTACAAGTCCAATTCTGTACCTGGTCGGACATGAGGGTGGAGAAGGAGCGTCCGATCTCGTGGTAGTCCATGTTGTTCTGGCTGGGGCCCAGCAGGACGAAGAGGAACCGCACGGGGACCGGGACCTCCAGCACAGACTCCAGCAGCACCGCCTCATTCAGCCTGACGAACGCCATGGCCGGCTGCTCCAGGAACTCCACGCACCCTGGGGAGAGAGGTGGCCAGAGTATTGCTTTACTGTTCAAGGTGATCTACCTTACTTTGATTCACTTTATTTACCCCAGACCGGAAATGTGGGCGTCACAGTAGCAGAAGTAATAATAACACAAGACAAAAAAATTTAAAACAAGAAAATGAAACACAAATGCACACGATATGGAGAGTCGAAATGAAATGTAGAATGTAAATGTAAAGATTATTGACAGTAGTCAGTAAACAATGAACTACTTGGAACAACTACTTCGTCATTTAGCAGACGCTTTAATCCAAAGCGACTTACAGTGAACTCAGTAAGATGCATGTCATTAAGGAGCAGGAGCTAGCTATGTTAGCTAAAGGTACGGACAGTAGCCACTACCCTACATGTGTATTAGCCGCTACACATAAGAGTCAAAGTTCACTAAGGAGAGGATCAGAAGATGAAGGTTACAAGAGATCTTCCCAATGAACGTGAAGCTCTGTTTTGTTGTTCTTAGTGTGAGACATTTAGAGAGCAGTTTGGAATAATAATAATAATAATAATAATAATAATAGGGAATGCAGTACGTTCCTATCTTTGGTATTGTGTTATATTCCAGCTACACCCACCACAGAGAACAATGACGGCCTCTGCATCTTTAGGGATCTTCGCCAGTAGTTTCATGGACCGGGCAGCAGCGGGGTGGCTCTCAGGGGGCAGCGGGTGGAGGGATTTCTGGGAAGAAGAAGAAGGAGAAGAAGAAGGAGAAGAAGGAGGAGAAGAAGGAGGGTAACGAACAAGATTAACGGCAACCCGGTTCTGGCAGACGGCGATTTGTCATCATAACGAAGCACAAATGCTCTCTTAAAAAGTGTGTCCAAATCAATTCGGGGAATCTTACTTTATCATTCCGACTGCCGGACAAGGTGGAGGCCTTTTTTTTTTTTTTACGAATTTTGCGTTGGATTTTATGCTTTTATGCTTTTTCTCCAAATGGGCTGTTTTGAAGCTGCGGGGAGAATGACGTGTTCACAGCTAATGCATCACGAGGGTTTAACTAGGAGCACCTGTAGGCTGACTAAGAGCCATAATCTGCCACATGTGCGAGTGGAGGGTCTTCAACCGCTACCTAGACCCGCCCATGACCTCACCAGGGAGGAGACGTTTAGGAGAACAATCAATGTGAGAATCGCAGGCCTCAGCTCACACGTCTACTCCTCATCGTGCATCGTGTATATTCAGCTGGGGACTCTCTGAACCAAACGTATCAAAGCACAGAGCGGAAAGGGATCATTTCGGATTATCGAGTTAATTTGAAGTTAACGACCACAAATTGGAATACGGTAATGCACGAATGACGTCGTTTCGGCATACGGATGAATTCTGGACACATCATATAGAAGATAAGTCCCTAGACAAACAAGGCAGCCATACAAGAATCATATACAATAAAAAAGGACACTCTTTCAGCATTGGGGTAAACTGTTAAAGATGCTGTAGGTAAGATTTAAGATTTAAGAGCAATTAAATAGCCACCCGTCAGCTATTAGTGAGTGAAATGCACTGTGAGAATATCAGTTTCAAGTTGACTGCGCCTGCCTCTGTATGAGACAATTTAGATTTTAGAGCTGGTCAGAAATTAGCTCCCGGCTCAGTTCTGACCAATCAGGGCATCTCTTCCCTGATTGGTTTGGAGGATCCATCTTGGTGCATGAAATTCACTTCTCAACGGCGGAGAAACGTAGGGAGGGTTATAAGATCTCGCTCTTAAACATTCAAAATCAAGGGGGATACAAATGAATACTTCACAGAGGCAGCCCAAACTAGGAAGCCATGCAAGATCCAAGATGGAAGAAGAAATGGAAAAAAAAAGAATAAACATAAGATAGGACCATCCAACGCACAAACAAACTGACGAAGACCTCCTGCTTGGGGTCGTACACGGGCCCCTTGTCCGGGTGCTCCTCGTGCTCCTCGGCCACCAGCGGTAGGTTGGTGTCGGGCAGGTGGTGGTGGTGGTGGTGGTGGTGGTGGTTGAAGCTGCCGTGGAGGCTGCTGGTGGAGTGCAGGCGATGGAAGCGGTGCTTGAGGTCACTCGGGTGGCTGGAGGACACGGTGGAGACAGTCGGGAGGAAGGGAATGGATGTTTAGCAGTCTGGCAAATATCCAAATACATCTATGGTGAGAGAACAACGCTCAACGATGACACAGAAATACAACAGACTGATTGGTCCACTATAGATCCAGGACCAACAGTGTCACTGTTGTCCGTTGTTCAACACTTAATAAAAGACAACGCAACATTCATCCTGTTAATGTTGGCAGAGGATTGGGTCTTTACCATATGTTCAATCATTGTGTTTCACAAAATGCACAATTGAGGTGCAGGGGAAGTCAACACAGAGGATGGATTCTGATGACCAAAGCAGCAGGATGGCTTTATGAAGGAACTGTTAGTTTCTGGACAACAACATTGAGTTCCTCTGTCTGCTGTAGGGTTTAAATGGGTTAAGCTTAGTGTCACGTCATCCAAAGGTCACATACTGTATTACACAGACATTCAAATAAATGTTAGTTACATCAGCCGCCATTCCCACGAGTAACACAGACAAGAGCAGTGTCCGTGCTGTTACTGTTACTGACTGTTGATTGGTGGAAAAGCAGACTGTACCATTCTGTCTTTAAAGAGGGGGATCCAGAGAGAGGAGACAGGAAATGTGGCTGAGGAGAACTGCACAAGACAGACGGACATCATAAGCTCTCCCATATGTTTCATTAGATTTTTAATCGCATATAGGACACGTGCGTGTCCATTCTGCGTGTACGCATTCATACAGACAGAGAAATGCATTTCCTAGAGGTCGCTAATGCGCTAACCACATAGGCAATACCCCTTCTAGCGACCCAGGTTTGATTATTTCAGATTTATATCGAAATAGATATAAAGCTACAGCTATTTTATATATGTCTATGAACAAAAAGACAAAAAGCCCCACGAATAAAGAAACAGCCTTCACAAGCGGTGACTGTAACAACCTGCAGGCCAGCTATAATAAGATATTCATCATTTTATTACGGATAATAAAATGTCTTCGCTGTCTAAATCCACAGGTTTAAACTTTGGCTCCCTTGACACGATGGACAAATGGGGAGATCCATCAGGGTTCTCCACACACACACACACACACACACACACACACACACACACAGGAGATGGCTCAACCCTCACACGATAATTCACTTTGACGGATGACTGCAATGCACTACACTCTCGTTCTGTAACTTTGACTAATCAATTGAACACCTCAGGCACCACACTGCTGGGCCAGTGGAGTGAGATGGAGTCCATGGGAATGGCAATCAATAAAGAGGTGGTGACTTAATGTGGTCTCAGGAAGCGAAGGGGAGTACACCTCCTATAAATACATCAACGTGTAATGGTCATTATTCGATTTGGGCTTCACCATTCAGAACTCGTTGTGAAATATGTACTGTTGCTTTATGGTCTTTGGCGGAGGGGGAGGATATCAGTCAATATGGATCTGTTTTAAAACAGATCCATGTGTGTCTTAATAACAGTTATTTATAGCGCTGGTCAGACCCCATTTATATGCTGTGTTGTGTCCTGTGTGATTATTCAACTAAATACCTGTCATGTACATCATTGCACTTCATATGGGATGATGAGAGAGCTGCCAATTCTTGCTAACAGTGAGTCTGACCGGCTATTCAGTCATTAAAACATATAAAATACCTTTACTTCTGCTTCTATATCGACAGTAGAGGTCACTTTGCATGGACATCTTTTGTAATATTCTTGTTATGAATTTCACTGAGAGACTGTGAGAAACGCCAGCGTCTGAAGCGGAGGCTCACGCAACCAGACGGCAGTCTGCACATTTCCATGAATCTTTCTGTCTTTCTTTGAACATGTTATTCCTCGCGTGTTCCCTGGGCATCAGGCGCGTAGGGCAGGGGGGGAAAATACACATCTGGTAGCAGGCGGGCCACAAACGCTAACTCCACGCTCTTACCCGCTAGTGCCCAGGGAGAACACACGCTACACCACCCCCCCACTCAGCCTGACTCCTGTCACGCGCGCCCGGCCGGCCTGACCCACCGCTTTCAATAAAGACTTCAAAACCTGCCGGGGGGCACCGCGAGCTGTGATTTACACGGCATTTCCTGCCGCATTTCAAAGTGAGAGTGGAAATATTACTCTCCCGAGTAGTTGGAGAGACTAGAGAGAGAGAGAGAGAGAGAGAGAGAGAGAGAATGAAAGAAGGATCAAGGGAAGGTTAACTTGTGCTGCTTGGTGTGAGTTCAAAAGGTAGTCCGGGGGCAGACTGTCCAATGTGTATTCCTGAAAGGTCAAACGCATTCGAGGAATTGCTTTCCCAGGAAAAGCTACGCGATGTGTTCTGGTACGTACCAGAACACATCGTACTGAAGAGGAAATGAGCCGGTGAGGTCAAAGGGTTAATAAGGCACATACAGTATATATATATTGTTATGTATTTATAGCTCTATTTATTGTTTGTAGTTTTTTTTTATCTCTTTTTTGCATCTGCATTTCTGCTACTCTTATTGTGTATATATATTTTCTTTTATTGTTTTCAATTTGTATCTCTTTTTTTATTCTACTACTGTCCTGTACCTGCTGCTGTGGCACCCGTGTCCTGCCCGGCACGAATACAAGACCTTCATCATATCGTCTCTCATGTCTGACCTGTGTTTGAGCAGCAGAGCCCTCAGGACCCCGGAGCGGTCCTCGGCTCGGATCTGGTCTGACATGACCATGGTCTCCACCACCAGGTGGGCGATGCCCGGCAGGGTGTTCTGCTCCAGGTCCAGCAGGACGGCACCTAAGGGGTCGGGGGAGGAGGGTCAGGGGTCAGGGTCAGAGGAGGCGGAGTCCGGAAGCTTCTACGGCTTGGTGTAAGTTAAGCGTTAGCCTGGGTGCAGACTGTATGACATGTGGGCTTTCTTTTCAGTAAAAAGTGTGGACTTGAAAAAACTTTTGACGTTGTCCTTTCTTGTACATTTCAAAGAGGAAACATGTTTAGGTTTCAAATGATCTTCGGCTTCGAATTACGCAAATAGTACGTGAACCAACTGAAGTAGTAGTAAATAAATAGTCTCTGTGGGAGATAAGATACAAAGAAGATATAAACTATATGTACGTTTATACAATAGAGTGTGTGTGTGTGAGACGTGTGTGTGTGTGTGTGTGTGTGTGTATGAGTGAGAGAGAGGGAGAGAGAGAGAGAGAGAGAGAGAGAGTGTGTGTGTGTGGGGGGGGGGGGGGTGTGTGTGGGGGTGGGGGTGTGTGTGTGGGGGGGGGGGGGGGGGGGGGGGGGGGGGGGGGGGGGGGGGGGGGGGGGGGGGGGCTTTTTCCCCCC
>OMNO01078504.1:0-20143 GCA_900303215.1 Trachyrincus scabrus | reverse complement strand
GGGGGGAGTAGGTTTTGGCTGGGGATTCTCCCTAGCCTCAATTTGGCGTTGGGGGTATGTGGAGTGTGTGTGGTTGGTGGCTGATTTAAGCAGCCTCACCTGGCCCGAGTCAGGCTCACAGGTTAAACCAGCAATCACCACACACACTCAGGAGGAGCGCTGACATTTTCCACCTGCTCTGCCTGCAAAACAACTACAACTCTGCAATAAACCGGTTTACTCATCTACTGCCTGTGTCTTGGTGTCAGAGGAGCCCAGAAAAGCCACTTCAGTGTGGCAAGGGTTAACTGCCACAGTATGATTTTTATACAAAAGAAAAGTTTATATATAAATAAATAATTTCTATCTGATGAGTGTACACAATTTATCAGTACAGCAGAGCTCGGGGGTCAAAGGTGAACAGTGTATTACTGACCAGAGAAGGTTGTTCCTTGACTTGTATGAGGCTGGAAGGTTGTGATTGGTCTCAATGTTACCTGGAGTAAGTAAACACAATAAGCCAAAAGAGTTTAAAAGTATGTGTCTAAACGTGTAATCAATTTTCATAGTTTGAAATTAATATTTTCCCCACAAAGAGGAAGTGTACTGACTTATTGCTGAGTTCTGACATTGTTTTCCAGTTAGGTAACTACTTCTTGGCTTGCTTGAGATATTGCTGTTTACCATTATGATTAATAGAAATGGGAAAATGTTATTTTATCCATTTGTTAAGGAAAAGTTTCTGCTGCATTAAGCCATTTTCCACATGCTGTGTGTTGCACCCACTCAGAGGCTGAGTCCACAAGGCATTTGCTGAAACAGTTTCTGAATGAGGAATATAGTGGGATATTTACATTGGATATATAAAACAAATGTTATGTCAATTACATGTTTTTTTTAAGATACCTCCCCCCTTCTCTGTCACAAGTGCACACCTTTGAGGGCCACCCCGTTGCGTCTAATGGCCATAATGGCGTTGTTTATCTCATCTTCTGAGGTCAGGCTCGAGTCCACCTTTGCCACCTCAAAGTCCACTGGCACACAACAGAACCTAAGAACAAGATAGAATAGAGAATAAAATAGAAATATAACACACACCCACACATAATCATTATAATAATTGTATAATTACAGCTATAGCAACTTTATTATTTCAGGCGGCAGACATCTTGTTCAAGTGTCTTGAATTAAGTGTTCTTAAATTAGATTGAATTATTTTAAAAGACAACATTCTTTACTGTTTGAATTAAATGTATTGTATTATTGTATTTAGTACACTATTCATCATCCTTTGTAGACATCAAAGGTACTCCATGGTAAATCAGGGCCAGGCTTTATTGCAATGTAATTGAACTGTCATTTGATAGTTTTTTCTTCCTCTTTTAGTCATGGCTCATGAGCCGCACATATTGACTCTAGGCGTGTAAGTGTATTTGTGTGTATTTGTGTCTATGGTTAGCGAGCTCAGGTCCAATACCATCCCCAGGAATCAGAGTCACAGTGTGCCTCCCTCCTTACCGCGCTGGGGGGTGGCTGCAGAGCATGGGAAAGCAACATAAAAACCCATTAGGAATCCACACAGACACACGCATCATCATCATCATCATTAAATAAGCACACTGATGCTTCAGGCCAGTGGTTCCCAACATTTGTAGGGCTAAGTCGCACCACGATCCCAACCAGAAATTCAAAGCACACCAACTTAAAGTTGTTGGGAATTATTATTTAAACATTTCACATACATTATTACAAGGATATTAACAATTTTCACAATATTTCACACACTGCATATCATCAAAAAAGTATCACACGGATACAAGCTCATAAAATGAGATTGTATTTTTTGTCAAAAATATGTATTGGGATGGATCAACAACTTGCAACATGGCATAATGAATCAATAATAAAGCAAATCATAAATAGTTATAACATATAATAATTATAACAACTTTCAATAATGTTTTCACTCAGTCACTAGCGTCGCTATAAGCTATGTCAGTATTACATTTCACGGCACACCTAGCCTTGTGTGCCTTGCCACAGTGTGCCTTGCCACACTGGGTGGGAACCACTGCTCTAGGCTACGAGGAAGAGACGTCAGCTAACTGTGTAAATGTAGTAATGCCACTGTGATACATAAATGCTCTGCATGCTGCACACTAGTGAGCGCAGAACAGAAGAAAACTAGAAATACATCTCTGTTGAAATTTGCATCTGTGAGCAGCTGTACTCATTATGGTCTGGTCGTGGATGGGACAGAGAATGGAGGAGAAAATAGTAAAGGTTAGTGAGGAACAGGGGAGACGGGAAACAAGTAGGCAACAAACTAATCAAAACAAACAACATTGGGCTCAATTGTACAAAGTTCAGAAGAGGTAAAAACATTGACGGCAAAATCGTAGGCTTTAGGAAGGTCACAATGAATATTATGAGTGGACCTATTGAGCCACATAGCCTGTTGATGTTGTGGATAACAACACTTAAAAACGAGAGAGGTCAAGAAGCCGAAGTATCAAAGTTAAAGACTTTTATTATCACTTGAAATAAGCAATACAAAAGGCTGAGCTGGTTTGCAAAGGAGCTGCCCAACTAAACTCAGGATACAACTTTTATGCTTTTGTCTGTGGATCACCTCCCTCATGCTCTAAACCAATCATATGCATTGTATGTTCTAAACCAATCCTATGCATTTCTATATTCTAACCCAATCATATGCATTTGTATGTTGTAAATTACCCCTATCCAAAGGCAGACACCCCACTAATTATCTATCAACATGTGGTACCCAAGATCCATCCTTCTCCTTTACCATATGGCTGTGGATAACCTTTGGCCTTTGTACATCCGTTGAACTTTGGTTGATTACCTTGGTTTATTACCTTGGTTGCTTATCTTGGTTTATTACCTTGGTTTGCCTTTTCCCATACATTCATCCCCAAATGTTTCTACCATATTGGTGGCACAGGATATCCAATGTTTTACAAAAACACCAAAAACAAAATAATTTCATTCATATAGCATATATGGCAAGATGATGATTATATTTATTTTATATGTTATAATAGAATTCTCCCATATTGATCACATAATATTCCAAAAATAGACCAAACTCGTAGCTAAAATTCAATGTTCATGTTTTATATTCTTGCATTCTTACGGTATAGGTTGACTTTTGTCTTTGGTGAAATGTATGGTTGATTGCCCCCATACACCTAAAAACAGCGTATTTACCAAAGTAATCAATTATGCTTATTCCTGCATATTAATGACTAGATTTTATTTCACGAAATGAAACACTAGTTGAAGTCCATGAATAATTTAAATCACTGTGAGTTCCAGTTAACAAAGATCCATTTGAAAGTCTTGACATATTCAGTTACTCAGTATAACTGAACAATAAATACACATTGTCACATTGTCACATATTCTCAATATCTGATACTTTTTTGTGATTTCTTTGAGAGTTCTGTCATAGGAGCAGACTGGAGTATGTACTGTACTTCTATGGACTGGAAGGATGGCTTCAAATCAGGTAACTAACCCGGTCTTCTTTCTTTTATGTGCATGTAGGTAAATTACATTGAGCAACATTTTCAGTTTATTAGTAAAGTACTCAGACATTGCAAACGCTATTGTAAAGATGCGATATAACGTGACATTGCCTGTTGCCTGCTGTTCCATCACAGTAGGCTAACTGGAACTGAGCTAGGCTATTTTATCCTCCAGCTACCTACACAACAATACTTGATAACTGGCATAAGTAACTTTTGATGGACCCCAACAGCAGTTAGTAATCAATAACCATAACTTACAAGAAAGTTAAAAACGTTATACTTTTGACAGAACACGACCACCTGTCTTCCTCACTCATAATAGTATTTCTGTTTCTTATTAAATAATGGAGGCTACCATGACAATCGTTTTTGCTGTGAATGTCTCCTCAAATAAACTAGTACAAAAAGATTACTGTAGCATTTGACCGTACTACCGGAGGGGTTTCTCACACAGGGGCGGTCAACAGTCTTTTATTGATGCATCAACAACTCGCCACCATGTACCGCAAGTTTCACACAACACAAAGTTTTTTTGGGCCGTCGGGATGCATGGTTTTGTTTCGTCCAACACTGAAACCAGTCTCACTGTGGAGAGAGCAAACACACATAATATATGACAGCTCTCATCATGGTGGTCTGAGCAGAGGGTGAATGAGTGCCCCAGGAGGTAGTAACGTAGGGCATCGACCACCCACTTGATGGCCAGACACTCCTTCTCCATGGTGCTGTACCTCTCCTCCTGTTCCACCAACTTACGGCTGAGGTACAGCACTGCATGAGGTACTGCATGAGGTACTGCATGAAGGTCTGCAAAAGAAAAGGAAGCTTGAAGTTAGATGTGCATAAGAGCGGCTCTCCACAGAGAGCCTTTTTAACCCTCTCAAACGCCACCTGGCACTGCTCGGTCCACTGGACCGTATCTGACGCACCATTTCGGATGAGGTCAGTCAGGGGACTGGTAAGCTCAGAGAAGGCGGGGATGAACTGCCTATAGTAGCCAGCCAGTCCCAGGAACGCCCTCACCTGCTTTTTAGTCTCAGGCCACGGACAGGCTGTGATAGCCTCCGTCTTGTCTACCTGCACGTGCCCCTGCCCGTACCCCAGATACCGTACTTCCCTCCATCCAATTGCACACTTCTTTGGGTTGGCCGCGAGCCCTGCCCGCCTCAGGGACTCGAGGACTGGCACCACCCACTGAATATGCTGCTGCCAGGTGTCACTATGAATGATAACCTCATCAAGGTAGGCAGCAGCATACTCAGCATGTGGACGGAGCACCCAATCCATGAGACACTGAAAAGTGGCAGGGGCCCCCGAACAACCCAAATGGAAGTGTCCTAAATTGGTACAAACCGTACGGAGTGGAGAAGGCTGATTTTTCCCTGGACTCTGGAGGTAAGGGAATCTGCCAGTAGCCCTTGGTTAAGTCCAGTGTTGGGTGAAAACAAGACGTGCCTTTAACATCTTTGTGGCAGTTTCCCCCTGCCACATGCCATCTACTATGGCTTTCCGGGCTTCTCCCACAGCAGGACACAGGCAGTTGATGAGTAAACCGGTTTATTGTTAGTTTGTGGGAGTCTGAATAACAGAGCAGGTGGTACATGCTAGAGCTCCTCTCGAGTGTGTTTGCTGGTGGCTGGTTTAACCTGTGGGCCTGATTGGCCAATGCCCCACAGGTGTGCAGCCTCACAGAGTCCAATCAGTCTAACTCCGACCAGGTGAGGCTGCACCACAACACACACTCCACAGTCTTGTTAAACCTCTAATGGCCCGATGAGATCCATACCTCTGGAAGGGGGTCTCAATTAATGGAAGTGGGCGCAACAGCACTTTAGTGGTTGGCGGAGGGTTAATTAACTGACATTCGCGACAGGATGCACACCACCTACGTACGTCCGCGTAAATGCCCGGCCAATAGAAACGGGCCATTATCCAATCACGTGTCTTATCGCAGCCTAGGTGACCAGCCATCAGGCTGTGATGAGCCCCGTGAAAAAAATTTCCCTTTCTTTTTGGAATGAGCAACTGGCTCACCTCTTCCTCTGACTGTGTGTAAGCCCCGGGCCGAACCAGGCCGATCAGGGTTTGCGAACTCCCAGAATCCAACAAAGCCTGATAGATACCCCCCTGCATCCTTACCGAAATGCGGTATCTACCATCCTGGTCAGGGGAAGAGGCCGATGCTGCAGCGACTCAGACAACCTGCCCCACCTCCATGACAGGGCAATCCCTCTGCTGGTACCGGTACCTCGCCAGCACTCCTGCCCCGGTGCCTGAGGAGCTCCCCATGCGGACCCAAGCGGCATCCATCCGTAGGTCGTGGAACCGGTGCCGGTGCCCGGCCAGGGTGAGTCCCAGCCAGTCGAGGAGGGCTTGCTTGAGGTCCGGGTAGGACGTACAAGCCGCTGCCGTCTGGCTGTGCGCGGCATTGAGGCTGTCGCCCAAGAGGAAGGGGAGTAGACAGACCCCCCACTGAGGTCGGGCCCACCCACACGCCTTGGCAGTGGTCTCAAACACCTCCACGAATCCAACAAAGCCTGATAGATACCCCCCTGCATCCTTACCGAAATGCGGTATCTACCATCCTGGTCGGGGGAAGAGGCCGATGCTGCAGCGACTCGGACAATCTGACAGGGCAATCCCTCTGCCCCCCCAGACCCCCCACTGAGGTTGGGCCCACACCTCCAGGAACGCCTCCATGTCTTCACCTGGGGCCATCTCGCACCAATGATGTGTCAACAACAACTCTGCACTGTGTACTGCAAGTTTCATACCACGCATGCAACTGTCCGCTCTTTCTCGCACAACGCTATTTCGGGCCACCATGCCGTTGTTCCATCCAACGCTGGACCCAGTCTCACTGTGGGGGAGAGCAAACACACATGAGTATATATGACAGCGGAATTAGCCGCCCCGCCTCCCTTGTTCACAAGCCAATGCCAAGCCACGCCCCCTTCACACCACAATTACTAAAAATGACTTTCAATTGACAGCCCTACTTGTAAAAAGCCTACCCTACTCAAACGAATATTCATGCAGCAACGTGAACTGTGGAGTGAAGGGGGGCGTGGCTTGGCATCGGGATGCCAAGCCCCCCGTTTGCATGGCTGATTCCCCGGGATTGACGCAACTGTGGGTGGTGAGCATAATGATTTTGCCTATATATTCATACGTGTTTGCTCTCCCCCACAGTGAGGCTGGATCCTGATTGTCACGTGGAGGAGAAGCTGGGCGGTAATCCTCATGTTCTGTGGACAATATTATAAAATTTATAATAAAATCGTTTTTGTGCTCATAGAGTTCGCCGTTTGGCACCCGGTGTCTCGCTGAATAAAAGACTATTTCAGCCCGCCAACTGCCTCTCTGTCCTTCATACGCAGTACGTGAGAGGGGGAACCCTCACAGCGTCACTTCCCTTGCGACGACAAGATTTCCCGCTACTGTACTAGCCAGTATACTGAAATTCTAAAATAATAAATTCACAGGGTCTCATGCAGTCTCATGTCACGAAAAATATTTTTGGGGTTTGACTAAGGCCAATTCAGACCTATGAATTTGGCCCATAGGCTATAACAGGGAAAGGCCCTTAATTCTGCTGGCTTGACAGCACGGGGGAAAAGCCACCACACATGACAGGGACCCTACCATGGGTTGAAAGTGACTTGTATATGCAAGAAGAGTCCTTGTCCTCCATTATTTGGTATTTGAATTGTAACCAAGTCTTTTTTAATGACCTTTTATCAGACCTATGAATTTGACCCATTGGCTGATGGGTTTATATCAAATAAAAATATGTATTGATATTATGTACATAACATATAATATACATCAATTATAATTCAGCAGACCTTTTCCCATAGATTTGTTCTTTCTTTTACGTTTTGCCATTCAAACCTATAGGGACTTTTATTTTGAAGAATTTAGTCAATTTCAGACCGGAGGAATTCGTTATTTATGCTGGCTTGACACTGGTATATATAATACACGTATTTATTAACGATAAGCGTGATTAAAAAAATACACTGCAATAGAATACAGTGGCATGTAAGCGCGATAAACACACGTGATCTTCCACCTTAACACACGTGATAACACACGTGATTTTTCACCATAGGTCCCAGTGCTGGAGGTGGGCCCGAGCCTGGAGCTCTATTTTTCTCCTTTTTCCAGTGGTACCAATTGTGCGGAAAGAATCCGCAAGGGGGCGACATGTAGACATGAGAGTGCAATCAAAAAGAAATGTCTACCTGTTACACTCGTTCTGTTTACAAATGGCTTACATATGTAGCAACAAATAGAAATATTTGACCTAACAGGTCTTAATTCTAAGTCGTCGCAATAATTTTAGAATCCAGAACATCACGCATCCACATTCCAAAGTAAAATTTGTGGTTATGGATAATCGTTTGCATCTCGCTGCCTACGTGCAAAAATAGGCTATGCACACAATAATGTCATTTGTACCAGAAATCACTTTTGGACCAAAGCGTCTCTGTTGCTTCTCGCCGCCCTCACCCAGAGAGTCGCCTGTTGCCGGTAGTTAGAGTTTTTGACTCTTTCAACAGGATATACTTTATAGGAAAACGTAGAGTTTTATAAATACATTTCCCAGCGTAACCTGAGCTACATCGCCTCCCTCCACTCCCTTTGCCTTCCCTCCCACTTTGTTGGTCCGCGAGGAAATCGCAAGATGGCTGATGTCGCTTGGAAGTATGTTCCCCTCCGCAACATGAAGTCGTGAGTGTGGAAGAAAGCGAGGGAGGCACCATCGGGCTTTTATTTTAATTTTATTTTAGTTGCTTTTCATTTATTTCTTCAAACATCCATCCCATTCAGCGTCGTGTCCGCCCTGGACCTGTCTTCGCGAGTTGACGCGTCAATCACGCCGGGACCCAGCAGCTAGCAGCTAACAGCTAGCGAGAGAGTTAGCCAATATTATACAGCTAACGTGTCGGGCTTTCTGCTCGCTAGTTTGGGTTTTATCCGATATTCCACCACCTACACGATAGCAAGCTAGAAATACGCACATTGCGGAATCCGGCTAGATTGTGCAATATTGATATAAAATTGTTTAGCTGTCATAGAAAATACATGCATTTACATGCTATTGGTTTTTCCATAGTGTCGATGAGCTAACATCTCGGTTTAGTGCTAACTAATGCGTAGTATTCATCTCGTGCACAATTCAAAAGGTGTATTATTTAGGTGCTTTTCTTAAAACACCTACTAATTAGTTGGTTACGTCAAAGATTTATGTAGGCAACTATATTTCTTCATGTATTTGGCAATTCCGTTATCTAGATGACAAGCTATGGGGGTTGGCAATTTGTAAACTTTTTCTAGCTGTAGCTAGCTAGACTGGCCTTGCTGGCACTCTACCAAATATTTGGGGATGGACTAAGCACATTCATGACCACATTTCAAAACGTAGTATCAGGCTTTTGGAATTAGTAGCTGTCAAGTGTAATACATTCACAAGTGTGCGTGGTGAATCAATTCGCCCGTCTCATCAGCCTTTGAGTTGTTTTGCGAGGTTAACTCCTAGATTCACTACATTAGAGACTAGTTAGCTTGCCAACAGTGCACAGCTAGCTATCGTCTCGCCCTACATAACATTACAAACACGGCGTACAGAACCTATCCGGAGCCGACTCCCGGCCAAACACACAGGCTCAACAACACCGTCATGGGAGTACAGGGTTTCCAAGAGTATCTAGAGAAACGATGCCCAGGGGCTGCAGTCCCGGTGGACCTCCTAAAGCTTGCCCGTACTGTGGGCCGCCAGCCCCCTCATCACCATCACCACCACCCACATCATCCAGGGCCCATGCCTCCCCCGCCTCCGCCTGCCAGGATCCTCATCGACGCGGACTCCGGCCTGCAGCGCCTTTACGGTGGCTATCAGACGGACTGGGTGTGCGGGGGTGAATGGAATGCCATGCTTGGCTACCTGGCAGCCCTCTCACAAGCCTGTCTATATCAGGGTGGCCTAGAGCTCGTAGTAGTGTTCAATGGCACCCTTGGAAAGGAGCGCTGGCCCGAGTGGGCGCGGCGAGCTCAGGGCCAGCGACAGACGGCCCAACTCATAGTCAACCACGTCGGCAGCAAGGCCACCCCGCCTCCCCGGGCATGGTTCTTGCCTCCGGCCTGCCTCAGTCACTGTGTCCGGCTCGCCATGTTCCGTTTTCGAGTGCGGGTGAGTAACTCCACCGTGGTTCCGTAGTTCTTGAGATATCGCTACTTCGCAAGACTCGTCTCATCAGTTAACAACTGTATGCATTCTGTATTGCAATTCTAATGTATTGCTATTGTTAAAATGAAATTAATTACTTCATATTAAGCATCGGTCAATGAAATGGCATAATATAAGCAATGATCATATAGATCAATTTAATCACAAGTGACCAATGAACAATTGTATACATCACTCAGGTAATCGCCAGTCCAACTTCTCTATGTGTACTCGTTTACTGTGCTTTTTATATAGGATATTTAATTGCACTTGAAAACTGAGGTAAATGAGGGCAAGTCTGCTGCGTTTATAACTGGCCTACCTCGCAGCATGGTTTTGAGGGAGTTGAAAGTATGTGTATTGTGCAGCACAGCATATACATTACATAACATGAACCCACTGAACCTTACACATTGTTTAGCTGCTGAGTAGGGGGACTATTTATAGACTGCTTGTCGAATACTCTGATTTGTAATGGCTTGGAAAATGTTTTGCCATTATTCAAAATTGTACTTTATGTATAACATTTTAGGTTATATAGCAATATTGCAAATAAGGATTAGAACAATGGATTGGCAGACAGAATTGACCCATAAATTACTTTAATTAAAAGTATTTAAAAATACCTCCTTGTGCAGCGCTTTGCCTCAAATACATCACACTGCTTTGGAAACATCTTATTATTCTTAGCCTACTAGTGTTTACAAAGGAGATAGGATAGCAGTAGGTTATTAACATGAGAAATTCAGTTTAATATTAGTTCAAATGCACTCTGTGCTTCCTGCAGTTGTTCAGTATGTTACCATGGGTCAGTGCACCCTTTGCCAGTGTTCCCAGAAATGCCTTTATCACATTCCTACAGTGTCGTATATCTCACCTCTCTAGCTAAACCTTTCCTAAATGCCACACTTTTCTTCCACTTTTGGTTTACTTCAGGGACCTACATGTAAAAGCAACTGTGTGAAATGTGAATTTTCTGATATAATAGATCTGCATTCATTGCACAGAATAGTTACTCTATGGCCAGGTATGCCATCAAATGTATCATCAAATACCATTATGACTGTAGACAGATTAGGATCTCATGTTGCTGTGACCAGCATTGACTTTGAGAAGGAACGTTTAATCAATCAAACTCGATAGGATTGATTATTTGGTTTAATGTGAAGTTTATGGATTGAAATATCAATATTACAATTCACCAGCCATAACTTACTCTTTCATTCAATATATTTGGGGGTGAGTAAAAAAATGGTATTGTATGAGGCCTCATTAACATGAAGACATGAGTGTTCCTTTCATCAACACAAATCTACTCTAAAATATAATGGATGCATGGACAGAATGTTGTTTTTTAGCAGCTATTGTGATCGCAATATCATGGTCTAATATTTACTTTTATATCTAAATGTCCCCTTTACAGTAATGTACAAATATGTAATTTGTATGCAAGCCACTATCCTAACACCTTATTGACATTTCCCATTTTACAATATAGTTGTAATGTACTAATTTCATACTTTCATACATAATGTTCATATTTCATACTTTCCATTTAATATTATTTTCTTAGTCTTTTTTAATGTGTGTAAAGTACTAAATTGCGGTCTGCACTTATGAACATTGTATTATCAACCTACTGTTCAGCCCTGATGATGAACCGTGTCTGGTAACTTTCCCTCTTCCTAAATAAGAAATTAGGTTTTCTTGGTGCAGAACAGTAGCTCTTTTATTTCTTCGACAGGTTGTTCAGACGCTAGAGGACCACCACCAGGAGGTGCTGTCTCTCTACAGGGACTTTGGCTTTGCTGGCCTCATCGCTCAGGACTCTGAGTTTGCCCTCTGCAATGTGCCCGCTTACTTTTCGTCACACGCGCTCAAACTGAGCTGGAATGGCAAGAACCTGACCACACACCAGTACCTGCTGTCTGAGGCTGCCAGGCAGCTTGGTCTGAAGACACAGCACCTGCCCTGCTTTGCTGCACTACTGGGTAGGGCAGCTGTGTCCACACCTAACCACACCACACCATAACATACAGACAGACACAGACAGACAGACATTCCAGGTTCAGAAAGTAAGTACTGCATTTTGAGTCCACCATCTTGTTAGCACAACCTAGAGGTATCTCTCCTCTAATAATACTAGTAAATGAGATAAAACATGAAAGAACTTTCCTCTACTGACCAGTATTTGCATGTACAATCAAATAGGGTTGCTTAAAGTACATTTTCTTTGCTAGCATACTTGGTCATTTGGCCATTCACTTTCTTCCATTCTTCTTGGACATCTGTCCTGCCTTTGTTGACACAGCAAACATTTGAGAGAACGCTTTGTGTTTCCTGTAGGGAATCACATTCTGCCTGACGAGGACCTAGCTGCCTTCCACTGGAGCCTGCTGGGACCAGAACACCCACTAGCTTCTCTCAAGGTATATACCACACCATGATAACTTCTAATGCCATCATAAATGCCGTTGTAGAGGCCTGTCACTTAAAGTGATGGACAACAGGATCTGCACCTATCGAATATCTTGTCATGAAAATGTCAAAAATGATATTGATATACATGTCAGTTAGCTAATAAACTCAGTCTTGGAAAGACTCAGGATTGTAGGGTTGTCTGAACCCCTCCCCCTGTTTTGTGTACTTTTCACTTCCTCAAAGTCTGAAATGCTGTAGCTTGCACTGTCGCCGTAATGTCAGTGTACGGTAATTAGTCACTGGCTTGGCCACGTGAGTGTATGGTAATTGGTAGCCAGGGGGGGAAAATGGACTCCACCCATTAAATCGGCTTGAAGGAATAGAATGATATCGACAGACTGAAATTATGTGAGATTGCAATGGATTTCATGGAACATCCATTGCATTTTAAACGTGGTAATATGTCTTATATGATCATCAACGTAGTAATCTATGCCGTTTTGGCACTGTTACTACACGGTTCCTGCGGATCCTTAAAAAGTCTTAAAATACATTGAATTCATTAATCTAAAAATAATAATAATTGGTATTAAAATGTCTTAAATCAATCTTTCAAAAATCTTAAAAATGACATAGGAAGTAGGATTTAATTAATGTATTTTTTCTGACATTGCAATTTAAATCTATTTTTAAAAATAATTTACAGAATGCTTCTTGCATTAACATAACGCAGATCAGGGTAGCGGAACCAACAACTCATATTTCTTTCAACATTTGAAGTAGATCATCTAACCTTTTCACTGGACCAAAAAGTAATGTTTTATGTTACAATAAACTTTTGGGTAAAATTGTCCCTAACCCTAAGTAATGTATTTTTTTCCTTCAATTTTGGTTATTGTAAAGTTAGTCTTACATTTCATTTCGAGTGGCATTAAAAAAGTCTTAAAGTCTTAAATCTAACTTGCCTTAAGCTGTAGGAAACCTGTACTAAAACTAAAATCCTATGGTTTTGCCAGTCTCTGCCAACCAGTTTGTGAATGTTCCACTCTGCTCCGAACGCAGGTGGCATTCTTTTCGTGATGTCGAAATGCCTTTTCTGATACACTTCGACATCACAACTATGGGACACCTGCGGCAAGGTGTTTGTGAATGTTTGGAGCTCCATTTGGGCAGCGGTTGATGTTGATGGCCGCGTCCGAGAGAGGTTTAAGCTTCTCGGATACTTATAACGCCACGGTGTGTGTGGATGTGTGGAGCTCCATCTGGGCAGTGTACTAGCTTAAAAAATAGGCCTATCGCAAAGTTACCGTGGGTCGTAAAAAGGGGGATAACACATCCCCCCTCCTTCCTTAGAACTCTTAGCCCAAGACGCATTTTTTTAAATCTGTGTTCGAATTCGAGCTGAAACAGGGGGTTCACTTACACTTTAATGCACAAAGAGCAATTTATTTTTGGATGATCAAAAGACATGTTAATATGATTGGTTATTCGTCTTTTTAATACCATGATTGCAATTGTGGTCTCATTGGCCAAATGGTATTAATTATTTACTTTTCGATATATTTTCTATATAGAATCTAATCTACACTAGTGCATATTCGAAAGACTAACCACCTAAACTAATCATCAAAGGAAAGTGGTTAATATTTTGCCCACCATGTTGCAGGTGCGGGCTCATCAGTTGGTGCTGCCACCCTGCGAGGTGGTGATCAAGGCTGTGTCAGAGTACGTCTCCTCCATCAAAGACCTGGGCAACCTCGACGCTATTGCCAGGGATGTCTTCAAACAGTCTCAGGTAAAACACACAAACACACTAGGGTTGGGCGATTGGTTGAACATTGGCCATCACCCATCAGCGATGGGCTGAATGCATCGGCGTGGATTTTTCCATTTCTTTTGATGATTTCTCGGACCAGCATCTAGTATAAATCAGTGTGTCTTTTGGTCTGCTTGTCCAAATTGAACCACACATGAACACAGAGTATTGTCTCTGCTAATTGGGTGAGGCGCCGCTCCACGTGGGTGTCAACTAGACGCTGTAAAGCACAAGCCAACAATCGCTTTGCTGGAGCAACAACAGTAAGAAAGAAGTATGAAATAATAATAATAATACTAGCGTTTAAAAAAACGTTAAACCTTAAAAATTAACCAGCTGACGAATCAGAAGACTTATTTTCAAATTGTGTAAACAATAACGTTTGTTTTAAGAAGCACAGGCTCTTGTTTCAGCAAAGAAGTGTCTTTTGCCGGTACTACTCTTCCGCAAATTACCTTGTTTGGAACTTTTAGGGTTTCCATTTTCGGCATGTTTTAAACCAACCAAATTCGTTTTGAATTATTAGTTTCAGTTTCATTTCGTGTTTTTGAAAACGGTAATTTGTTCCCCCCCCCCATGCGCGAGATGAATATTGGCAATCGCCAGTTGCGGAGGTGATGGTGGGCAATTTTAGACATCGCCTAACCCTAACACACACACACACACTTCACAAACACCAGCAAGCACACCACAGCACTGCTTCAGACCTACGTCATTATGGCGCTGGATTAGTCCGTGTATTTCCCTCCTGCAGTCTCGCATGGAGGACAAGGTGGAGCGCTTTAAGAAAGCCGTGGAGTATTTCTCTGCTGCCTCCAAACCACGCACTCTCAACATGGGGCCCTCGTTCATTTGTAAGTAGCACGCCCTTTTGGTTTATTAAAGGCAGGAGGAGAGTGGGAGGAAAATGTTGTAGAAGGGGCAGGATAGTGTAGTGGCTAAGATGCCTAAACCCTACTAGCTCCTTGATGATATCTATCTGAATTCACTAAGTCTAAGGATAAAAGCTTCAATGGTGAATAGAAGACTAAACAGACTTTGTGTTGATTATGTTGTTGCGTGTTTAGTACCTGGCTTTGGACCCAATCCATTTGGTGGACCACCTGGTCACATGGGACCAATGCAACCTGGAAAGAACCAGGTTAGATTCCACATCATCCACACATTTTCTTTTCCTTTTTATGTTGTTGCTCTAACTCAACTGTACTCTACTGTAACATATGCATGTTTGTATGCAATTTTTTGAGCGGGCTAGAGCTGGGCTCAGTGTAAATTGTAACAGGACTTATCTCTTTTCCTCCCCTTCTCCTTTGCTTTCTACTGCACTTGAACCACTGAAATCACTTTTGCCCCCATGTTCTCCTTGGCACTCCTCTCGTTAAAATACTCCCCTGTCTGCTACAGTTTCCGGCTCCCCAGCTTCCAGGGTTAAAGCCACTCTATCAAAATGCTCCATACGGCCCTGGCTCCAACCTTATATTCCAGAACCAACCGCCTCTCATGCAGGACTGTAACGATTCACTGACGGGAAAGATGCCTTTCACTGATTGGTCGGCTCCATATGATTCCACCCAGGGGGGGAGCAGATTACCCAATCACCACGCTGGAGCACAGTCTGTTCCCTCCCCCTCTCCCTCTTCATCCTCCGATGGAGACGAACCAAATGACACCAACGCAAAGTACAAAACGCAAATTGAAAAATTTGAGTCAGTCACACTTAAAGCTTTCTGGCATTTTAAAGACTATCAAATACTCACTCGTGCTCTTTCACCCCCGTACTCTCCTCAGCCATTTGACGGACAAATCTTCAAGATGGGAGGATCCCTCTTCCAGAGGTGGTTCAGCCCCTGGAGACAATTCCCATGGCAACGGGAGTGGTTCAAACATTCCGTCACTGCTGTCTATGGCAACAAGGAGTCATATGGACATAACCACACCCCCTTTGCCTCAGGTGTGTGTGTGTGTGTGTGTGTGTGTCTGTGTGTCTGTCTGTCTGTCTGTCTTTTTTGTTGTTCGTACATTGTGAGCCTATATGTTTTGTACGGCTGCCCCTGACCAAAGATTTTCCTTGTTAGTTGTTAGTTCACGCCATTAGTCAACTACTCAGCGCACGTTTATGATATTAATTAAGAAAGAATGCTATAAGTAACACTGTGCTACATTACAGAGAAATACAAAACCATAATAATGAGCGTTTAAAATATACTTGAGAGAAATGTTGACTGAAACATTGTTTTTCAGGTGAGTGCTGAGGTACTTCGTGTTGCTGAACACAGACATCGCAGAGGATTAATGTACCCCCAGATTTACCACATACTGACCAAGGTACAGAAACTTTGAATGTCATGTTGTTGACTTCTTAGCTGCTAAATAGAATAGATGGATCAGCTTTTTTCTGCATTTTCGCAATCTGCATTTTCGCAATCTGAATTTTAGAAGCGATAAACAAGGAATTGGTTAGCCTAGGTGATTTCCTAAGTTTGTTTTAAGGAGAGGTAGATAAAAACATTATTGCCAGCTTTTCTGCTGGACCCACGTACAATCCTGGTTCCTCTATCATGAATAGCTCACAGCTCCCTAAGGCCCTTGATGCAGAACTTTCCCCACTCTTTACAAATAGATAAATATAGATAATATATCGGAGGGCGCCAAACATTAATAGTCTTCTATTCTACTGCATTTGTAATTGCTGTATGCCATTATTGCTGCTGTTACTCCCATCGCCCAACATGCAACAGTCTATGGCTGTTCCATGCTTGCCCAAATAAATCGGACTACACCTTCTCTCACTCCACCCTCCATCCTCAGGGAGAGATGAAGATGCCAGTGTGCATAGAGGATGAGTGCAACTCTGAGCTGCCCCCCGCCTCCCTGCTGTTCCGTGCAGCCAGACAGTACTCCTACGGTGTCCTCTTCAGTCTGGCAGAGACACACCGACGCCTGGAGAGGCTGGCCATGCGCAAGAGGGGACCTGTGGAGGGTAAGGGTCGCTGGGGAGAGGGGACAAGAGGTGGGTGGGGTGGATGGAGGAAGAATGAAGGAGGCATGGTTATTTGCAAGTGGCTTTTCCTTTCCTGTTGTCATCTATTCATCAAGATGAATATAATGTTGTTAACCATGTACTCATTAGTCACATATGCCTTGCCGGTCCCAGTTCCTCCAGTGATTGTGAAAGAGTGGAGCAGTGGCAAGGCCAAGTCCGCCCTCACCCCAGAGCTGGTTCCGGCCATGTGTTTCCGGGAGTGGACCTGCCCTAACCTGCGGCGGCTGTGGCTGGGCCGTGCCAGTGAGGACCGCTCCCGGAGGACCAGGGCCTTCCTGGCCTGCCTGCGCTCAGACTGCCCGGCCCTGCTCAACCCAGCTCAGGTGCCGCAACATCTGCTGCTCATGTGCTGCGTGCTCAGGTAGGACCACCACTTCATGTCAACAGCTCTCTTTGTGTAGTGATAACCATTTACAATGCTTTTTATTGTTTAAAGGTCTGTCCTCTATTGCCCAGACCAATTGGCAACCAATGTTTTTAATGTACTAGCTAAGAATGAAATTTCATCCCAGTAGTTATAATCCAGGAACTGAAATGATTGTCCTTGGTTAGAGCCCGACCGATATGACTTTTTTGCCACCGATACCGATTTTAGGATGCAAGAAAATCTGATAGCCAATATTATCTCCCAATATACATATGTATGGATATCATATACACCCTATGTATATTTACATACCAAGTTTTAATAAAACACTGATTTATTGAACACAATTAGCATCAATGTGTACAAATAAAATGTAATCTCTGCATTAACAAAATAAAAATGTTCAACAATAAATAAACAAAATAAATAACAGTAACAAAAAGTAAACAAACAAAGACTGGCACTCTGTCCAGTCAGTGTCCAATGCAGTTCCAGGCCCACTGCAACTACTGCACACATTTAAATAATGTACAACTATAATGAACAAGCACACCGTGCACGACCCACTCCATTGTTTTCCTTTGGAGAAAGCGGCGCGGCAATTCCAGGGTGTGGAGGGGCCATGCCCCAGACCTTGCGGTGCATGTCGCTGCATACTCGCTTCGAAGTTGAAATTACGGGACTGTCAAGAGAAGCAAACAATACAAACGCATGTCACACTGTTGAACGGGTTGCTCATCTATTGGACGGAAAATCCGAGGGAAACTCGCAACGCTTCCTTGTTGCTGACAATAATAATGGAGCAACAACAACGTTGTGCGGTCTTGGGTTTTTTCATTTTGCTTTGGTGTTCCTACAAATGATCAATAATAGAAGAAAGCGAACAGTATGAGCGCCTGACGAGTGCGTTGAGTGTGTGATTGCACCACCTAATTGCACCATTTCTGACCGCGATTCATTTTAATCTAGGAAAAGTTCACGTATATCTGCCTGAATATGTTTATTATTTCCAGTTGTTTTTTGGTTCCGAAACAGAGTTAACTTAACTGACCAAGACCCCCGTTTTCAAGCGCACCACCCCAAACGAACCGTACTATCGGTCAAAATGCCCTCTTCTGCAGTGGTATCATGGCACCTCACTGGAGAATTAGCGCCACCTACTGCTTATCGAGATGAACCAACTCCTAATATTCGCATAACAATAGTGGATGGAAACGTGCATACATTTGCATTTTCTTTTGCCGAATTTCTGAAAATTCGTTTAAGATTTGTGATACATTTGGATGGAAATGCACCTTATGATACACGAGGAGTTAGGAGTCATCATGATTTTATAAACTTTTGGGATTAAGTTAATTGGATACTTCAGATCTCTGGAATTTGAGAAGCAGTAGCATATGTCTCCTTATGTGAGGAAGACACAAAGATGGAATAGCTTTTCGACCGACTTTGGGGTGAGTGGAGAATGCCTAGGCTACATTTAATTTTAGTTTGGGCTGTGTCGGAACCTAACAGTCCGCAGACGTAAGCTAAGTGGGAAAAACGGAGCCAGAATCACTATCATCTACCATCATAAAGTGATCTCAGCTCGTTCTAGTGCAAAATATATCAAAAAGCGCTGCCTACTAAAACAAAACAATGTATTGCACAATGTACACGCCACCTTTTTTGTCTTATGCTAATTTGAAGTACCCCCATACGTTCAAAGCCGTGTGTCTTAATTGGAACTTAAGTGGGTCGTGTTTCCAATGAGAGCACTCACACCGGCGCTGCCATACAGCCACGCTTTGTGCATTGAAAAAGTATTATTTTCCCAGGAGCTCCTCTCTTGTGACATTTGTTTGAATAGATGTGTAATAGATGTGTAGATTGAATAAGCGGCTGATTACAGATTGAGGTAACTTCAGTGTCTGTGATTTCTTGTCTGTAGACCATTAACTGTGCCATCAAATGTAATCCTATTAACGAGGAAAGCGGCCAGTAGTTTATTTTAATTCAGCAGTGCCATCAAAAGTATAAATAGTACCATAAATGAATACACTTGAACAGTCATCAAATTAGTTACACAGGCCGCAGTAATAGCACTTCAGTGTCAGGTCCTTCACATTTGTTCTATGGTTTTCATATCTCCATTTCTTCACATGGCAGTTGGCTGCGTTTCAATTTATATTTCTCTCGTGGTACTGCTTTACCAGCTTTCCTTTGCCGGGAGTAAATGGACCTGAGCAGTAGCAATAAAAACTAGAAAGTACATTTCCTATAGAAAATGTGAAGTGGGCTAGCTTCGTGCAGTCGGAAGTATTGCTTACGCAGCTCTGTAGTTACTAAGGATAGGGTGGCTAGGGTATCCTAGATCAGGGGTCCCAACCACCGGGCCACCTATTGCCGGACCGTGCAAACCCCAGAGCAGAAATAGAGGTAGTAAAACTAGTAAATAGTCAACTCTCACTCTCTCAGCTTCCCCCCTCTCAGACACGCACACACAGGCCAAAAGCACCCGGCTGCAATCGGCCTTAATTGGGCAGCCGGTGCTGGACACAGGTAGAACCAGACCAGTCCAGTGATGCAATTCTATCTTGCATCCAGCCTACACCTCACCCACATCCTCCCCCCAGTCTGACACAATAGGTGGTTGCTAGGCTGTTGCTTGGTCGTTGCTAGGGTGTTCTACTCACTAGATGCCCATACCCCCAACACACACACACACACACACACAGTAAATGCATTTTTG